>CM076580.1:1182434617-1182699835 GCA_034641835.2 Pinus albicaulis | reverse complement strand
ATTAGGGATGCTAGGGATGAATTTGCGCCAAAAACCACCATGCTCGGAAACAACGTCAATTTCCAATCACAAGACTCCTCCCATACCATAAAACCTTACAAAAATGACTCCTGGTATTCCTTTTAACTCAATTAACGAAATTTCTTCTGGAGCCTTTTGCTCTAAGGTGCACACACTAAATTCCTTAACATGCTTCATCCCCTCTATGCGTGGGATTAATGAATGACATTTGGCCCTCAATGTTAACAACGTTCATCTCTCCCATCAAGGTAAGCTCAAAACTAATATTATTAAAAAAAACAATTTGTAGAAATATTTCTTCAACATATTTTGTAACTTCTCTATATGAAAAGACTTCTTAAATTTTTTTAAAATTTCATTAACCAATTTATATTTAATATTAAAATTAATAATTAAAAATCACATTTTAAACAACAACAAAAAAATCATGATACCAAACATTATTTAACCAAATTTATAGTTACACAAAACATTAAAAGTGTACTAATAAAAAATTATATAGCAAAAATATTTTCTTTTAAATTTTCAATATTTATTTCTAAAAAGTAAATATCGACAAATTTTCAAATTAATAATCTTTCATTTACACTAATATAAAACTCTTTTATATATAGGTGTTTTTTTTACCAAAATTATAAATTGATTTTTAAAATATATATATATTATGGAACTAGTATCAAAGCTATTTTTATATACTATTCATATTCTATAGTTAGTATCAAAAATATTTTATAGTTAGTATCAAAGATATTTTTATCTACTATTCATATTTTGTAGTTAGTATCGAAGATATTTTTATATACTATCCATATTTTATAGTTAGTATCAAAGATATTTTTATATATTATGCATTTTTTATAGTTAGTATCAAAGATATTTCTATATACTATTATTCTCTAAGGTGAATGAGTGAAATTTTCAATATCAACTAAATCAATAAATTTATGTTTATCAATTCACCTTTAATATAATTATAAAATTACTATAACGATTATTAAAAAATAAATAACAGCGTAAATTTTTAAATCAATAAATCTATGTTTATCAATTCACCTTTAATATAATTATAAAATTACTATAACAATTATTAAAAAATAAATAACAAGTTAAATTTATAAAATGCATGAGTTTATTGTATTATATAATTTAATATCAAATATTTAAAATAAATAAAAATAGCCTATATATTTGAGTCTTTCAAACGAATCGTGTATACAAATATATAATTTAATTTATATACAGCTTTTAATATGAAGATTGTACGTAAAAATATATATAATTTAATTTATATATAGTTTTTAATATGAAACTGAAAACGATTGTATATATATTTTGCATCTTTCAGTCGTATTGTATATATAAGTATATGATGTATTGTGTTTATTTCATTTTACACGTTTGTTGAGATTAATTTTAATCTCAATTGTGGAAATATTTTAGAATTGGAATTGGAAGGATAAGAGGGAAGTTTTATTTCAAAGTAATTTTGAAATCAACATTTAAGATAAGGAAGTCTAATTTATGTTTTTTTTTTTTATGTTTGGATGGTGTTGGGTTTTCTTTTCCATTGAATATTCCCTTTTATCTAGGTGTTTCATTATTTGTGATTTCTTTACTTTGTCGTATTCCTCGATATTAAATTCTCTAATTGTATCCAATGTTATCTTTGTTCTATCCCTTACATGTGGTTGGGCAATTTATAGGGCAATTTATGGTTCGAGGGGGGTTCGTCAAGATAGGATGTTTATACCTGTTCGTGTTTCAATTTCACAGTTGCTAAATTGCATGAGTTTAGTTGCAACCCTGAGCACTATGAAAAACAACTCAATTTGTAGTATGTTTGGAATATATTCACAAATGTCTATTATTTGAGCAATAAAAGTAAAGTGGCAGTGGACTTACAAGTGCTTAAGTTTCTAAAATTAAAACTTTGCATTACACTTCAATTTGAAAAAAAAATCATTCATTGGATAGATTAAATTATTATACTAAGTGGTGATTTTATTTTTTTATTTTTATTTTATGGGAAACAAGGCGAGGGTGGGTGTGGGTGTGGAAGCAACCATAGCAACATTTTTTCAAATTTTTGGTTTTAATCTATCTGGTTTTTTATCGAGTGGTTTAAAAAACTAATTATTGAGTTCGCAATCGACAAAGGTTTTGAAGAGGCACTTGCATCCATCTACATTAATAGAAGAGTCAGAAACAAAAAGGGAGGACAACAATTGCACACCAAACACAAACCATACACCAAATTTTATTGATCAAGCAAATGTTACATTTATAAGAATAAATCGCTGACTAGATTCAACAAAAGTGGATTTGATTTATGAAAAATAACTAACCTAGGAACTCACAAAAAACAACTTGTCACACAATTGTAGGACAAATGGAAGAATTACTTCCAAGTCCCTCCCTTAATGGTTACATGTCAAATAATAAAATCACAAATTACAATAATAATACTAATCTTTGTCTCGCTAGTCTTCAATAGCACTTACACTCACTCTAGAATCTCTTAGACCACACTCTTTCTTCACCACAACTTCAAGCTACCACTTGACCCATTTGAAATATAATTACTTATGGCCATCATTAATGTACTTGTAGAATTGACAATATTGACATACTCGGCTTGGCAGGGCTTCCAAAAGAAAAGTTTTCAAGTAACTTACTCATTCTATGGATATACCTCCATATGTTGAATACTCAGATTTCAGCCATTCGTTAGTTTCTAGGAAGACAATATCGATACTGAATGTATTCAAAAGTCAATCATACAACTTGACCTCTTAAACACACAAACATAATAACTAATGTTCCTGAAATTGGGGCTTCTACCTTATTCCAAGTACTATCAACCCTTCTTCACAAACACACAAAAAATAACTTGTAATCATGGCTACTTACTTATAATAGATTATAGTCATAATTAAATCGACATTGTGTTCACGGGGCTTCCAAAATAATTGACGTAATTTTTTTTCTCTGTTTATTGAATTGTTCTTCATTTGATCTTTGCACAATACAACATAAGAAAACTGCAACCCACACCACACAATAAAATTGGATATTGATGTTACATAACATTCTAGAAAATTTTGAGACGCTCGAAAGTGAATTCTTTATCACTGTCAAGATCTCTAGAATATTCAGAAATGGCATATGATGTATCTTTAGAGATAGATCAATTAGATGAATCTTTTAGTTTTCCTTTCAAAATATCATTGGCGTGGATTCAAAAATTCAGTTATGTATGTCCTTGTCTTCGACAGTAGAAACATTCAATCGAACTCGTGTTTTTCTTCTTTTTCCCTTTGAAAATAGTGCAATTTCAATTTGTGAATCGACTTATATGTCTTCCGCTCTCATTCTCTTTTCTTCTGCTAAGAGTGTTGTTATCATTTTATCTAGTGATTTAGAGGAAAATTGACTTAAAGTAAAAAAAACACTACCATACTTTGAAGATAAATTGTTTAATAATATAGCCTTTGCATCTTCATCATCTACTTTAGAGTCAATTTCAACAAACTACCTTATGAGATACTTTAGCTCATTTATATGACTAGAAATAGACGTGTCATTATGCATTTTAATTTTGAAAAATTGCAATTTTAAAGAAAACTTTTCATTTACAACTCTTTCACAAAATATCTTACTTAATTGTTCCATATTTGTGCACATAATTATTCTAAGTCAATAAGATGTAACTGAGAATCTAAAAGAGACATTCCAAGGATGGACTTAGATTTGTCTTTTTTTTTCTCATACTCACTTAATTGCTTGGGATCTGTAGGTTTTGGTTCTATTCCTTTTACTATACCCCATAAATTCCTTTGCATCATTTGTAATTGAACCTTCACCTTCCAACTGTGAAAATTATGTCCATTGAAATTTTCCAATGCAATATAATCCATATTTAAAAGAAACAAGTCTAAAAATGTTACCTTCTTTTCTTATTTCGTATATTAGATCTAATATATTTATTTAGAGCGCATATATGGTTCTTCTCCCACACTACTGGCAACAACTTGGATCTATTTTCCACATTGCTACTAATATATGTCGTGATGTTCAAAGGCTAAAAAATGACAACAAACCTAAACGAGAAAAAAATGGTGGACAACAATGATTAGTTGCTAATACCGCTCGATCTCTCTTTAAATCCATGGCTGTGAAGCTCAACAATTGGTAGCTACACTAGTGGATTAACAAACAAACTAGGAGTGACACAATTCAAACAACAATTTGTCACTCATAGTGGCAGATCAAGATTATGATTCCTTCATGTGGGATGATAAGCATTGTAACCTCTCTCCAACAACCCAACAATGCTCAATTTTTTTTTTTTTTACAGGAACAGTTATATTTTTATATTAAAGCCTTAGCATGAATACCTCGAATTAGATAACAAAATATGGGAGAAAAGCCCAATTTTCCTCACCTGTCAGGAATTCAATGACCCAGATACTTATATGTCGGTGATTCTTACATATAGCAATCGAATCAATCTCCATAATTTTCCCTAACTTGTGGATATAAACGAACTATTGCAGTAAAATGCAATAAAACATATAAGCTAGATTTTAAGGGATGGGTCCCATTTTTCATCCCTGTCTCTTAAAAGAGTTTCGGTGGAAAGAAGAACAACTTTATTGGCTTCCAAATCTGCGTCCTTATTATTCTCCCGCAATACATGGAAGAAGTTCACACTTTGAAGAGTTTTTACCAGTGTTTTGATTCTTGTCACCAATCTTGCAAACCTGAGATCTTTAGGAATAGAGTTGTCCACGATAGTTTTTATAATGGACTGAGAGTCGCCAATTACATTTTCCTCTTTGATGCTGCCTTCCTTGACTTTCTTGAGGCCTTGGAGTAGAGCCAACACTTATGCTTAGGTGCTAGTGTTATGTCCCAAGCCCCAAGAATAATTATGCTTGATTTTTCCCTTTAGATTATTAATGACACCTCCTACACCTGCTTTCTTAGGATTTCCTTTGGCAGCCCCGTTGAATAATAAAGTATGTATGGACTGCTTGATGATCCAAGCTGAGAAGTCTTTCTCGTTAAGTCTGATTTTCCATTCTTTACTTGTCTTGCTTTGCCTTGCTGCTACAGAGAATTGAAGGCCCATCATGTCGCCCCATTCCAAATCCCGCTGGCTTAAATTTGTTCCCTCAAGCTGATCGCCCAAGCTTTCTTTCAGCTAAATTTTGATCTTGGCCATGATTATATTTGCATCCTGTGCTTTACCTCTAAAAATTCTCTTATTCCTTTCAAGTTAGATTTTCCAACAAATAATATTTGGCAAGGAAAGCCAGGCAACCTTAAAACTGTCATTATTTGGGAGTACACTTGGATAGATGTGCAGCCAACTAGAAAATAGATCAGTGATGGAAGTGGGGATTGTGAAATTGTTTCCCCAAAGGCCCAGAACCTCATGCTACACCGCTGCAGCGAATTTGCATTCCAACATTAGGTGACAGGCATTCTCTTCATTTTCTCAGCACATCAAATATCTAGACGGCCCATGGAAGCCTCTTTTCTTCAATCAGTCCTCAGTCAAAATTCTGTTGTGGCACATGAGCCAGCATAAGAAGTTGATTTTTGGAATGGTCTTGTGACACCATAGCCCCTTCCAAGTCACAGGATTAGGCGAGACATGAGGCTGTTCCAACAATTTTGTGTATCCCAGTGCCACTGTATAGCTGCCAGATTGTGAGGCCCATCCACATTTGTCTTGCCTCCTAGCGTGGATAGGGGCCATGCCCTTCAGGTGAGAGAACAAAGCATCGCAGTCTAGCTTCAGTTCCAAAGGCAACTGGAGTTGCTTCCAACTAATCCAATTATAGCCATCCCAACATGAGATGTCCCACAGGGTATTGAAGCCGATGCTGGACATCTAGGCTCGCAATGCATGCACGGAACGATTTTCGGTAAGAGGAGGGTTATTCATAATGCTTTCATCCCATATACTAATTTGTTTTCCATTCCCCAGGATCCAGTAAGTGTGTTGGAAGATCAACAGGATGGCCTGAGTGCAGATTTTAAGCATATGCGAACCAGTTTTTTTGAGGGGACTATCAAGGCATCGTTTCCTTTGCCTGCTGAGATATTTCCTCCACATAGGTTTTTGTGCCCAACCAGGCTTAGAAGCAATGAGCCTCCAAATGAATTTTCCCCCCATAGCCACGTTTTGAGTGCGGAGATCTTTGAAGTTCAATCCTCCTTCCATCAGAGGCTTGGTGACTTTGTCCCAACTAACAAGTGGGATTCTCTTTTCATTTTGTTTGCCACCTTTCCAAAAGAACCTTCAAATGAGATCCTCCATCTTCCTGAGGATGCAGATAGGAGCCAAAAAAATATAGAATTGAAAGATCGAAAGACTGTTGAGGACAACCTTGATCAGCACTGACTTACCAACAAGATTGAGCCATGAGAAACCCTAGGCCTGGATCTTGAGGTTAAACTTGTCTAATAGTGGGAGCCAATCTCTGCTGAAGGAATTTTTTTGGAAGATTGGGAGGCCCAGATACATGAACGTAGTCCAATTGGAAGAGGAAGCAAAGCCCAAACATCTGGAAATAGCACTGAGAGCGTTGTTAGAAATGTTCCAACTATAAATATGACATTTCCGCTTATTTATTTTTTTGCCCGTAGCATCACAGTAATCATCCAACAGTTCTTTGAACCTTCTGGCTGAAAGCAGAGAGGTTGTGCCCAGCATCAGAGAATCGTTGGCAAACAAAGCATGATTTATATTTTTAACTCCTCTTGCAATGTTAAGGCCTGGGATCTCTTGGTCAAGTTGCTTCTTTTCCAAATAGAAACTTAGAATAGAGGCTTGAAGAAAAAATAGGAGGGGAGAAAGAGGACACCCCTGTCGAAGCCCTCTTATAGCTTTGAAGAATCCGCTGCTCACCCATTCACCAGAGGGGAAATCCAAGGCTCGGAGATATAAGCATGAATCCAATTGATAAACTAAAGCCCAAACCCAAGCTTGTGCATAACATCCAATAGAAAGATGTGTCTAACACGATCAAAAGCATTAGCTAGATCTAGTTTGACAACCATACCCTTTTCTTTTCATTGCAGGCTTGAGTGAATCGCCTCTTGCACCAAGATAAAATTGTCCACAATCTGCCTCCCATGAACAAAACCACCTTGATTCTCTGGGATAATATTAGGAAGGATACCTTTCAATCTATTGGCTATCACCTTGGTTATCAACTTGTAGCCTATGTTGCATAGAGAAATAGGTCGAAATATGTTGAAAGCACTGGCTCCATTTTCCTTCGGGATGAGGGCAAGAAAGGCAGAGTTCGTGCTGCCCCCAATTTTTTGACAGGCTTGGGACTTCAAGACCATTTTGTGCAAATCCTTTTCCACTATCTACCAACAAGATTGAAGAAATATAGCTGTGAATCCATCCGGTCCAGGGATTTTGTCGAGCTCCATAGCAAAGAGAGCAGCCTTTATTTCTTTTCTAGTAACCTTTTCTTCCAGGTGTTGGTTCATCCTGGAGGTTATCTTTGAAGGAACCACATCCAGGAACTTAGAATTCTGATCCAGCACACCTTCTTCACTGTAAATATTTTTAAAGTGAGAGAAAGCTGCCCTTTTAATGCTCATGAAGTCATTATGAGTTATGGAATCTTCCATGAAGTCATTGTGAGTTGAAGCCTCTTCTCGCTTGGGCTTGTTTGTGGAAGAAGGAAGTGTTTCTGTCTCCCGCTTTAAGCCAAAGGCTACAAGACTTTTGTCTCCAAAATTCTTCCTTATGAAACTTATGAAACTTTTGTAGTAAGTCTACCTCCCTATCTAGAAATTCTTTTGTAATGTCTGCATCTTCTATTTGCAAGTGATGGACCTCAAGACTGACTTGGGCATGCTTTCTTTCTGTCGCTGGGTTAGGGAGAGTTTTGGCCCAACTTTTCAAAACAACTTTCAATCTTCTGAGCTTTTCCTCCCAAATGAAGAAAGAAGAACCCTTAACAAGCATCCTCCAAATTTCCTTAACCTTATCCATGAAGTCCAGTTCCTTGACCCATAAAGGAATAAATCTGAATGGAATAAGGCCAACATAATTTTGGGCCAACAATTCAAACTTGATTGGTTTATGATCTAAAGTGCTACAAGGAAGAATATGTATTCTAGCCTCTAATCCTAAAGGGAGAAAATAACTTTGAATAAGAAATCTGTCTAGTCTTGCTGCAATATGCCCAGGACCGACTCCTTTATTTGACCAAGTGTACTTACCATTTGAGGGCTTGATGTCGAGAAATTCCCAATCCTGAATGAGGTCCTCCACCCATTCCCTTGTTGGATTCCTAATGATGCTTCCTCCTCACTCCTCAGACAAAAGCAAGGTGAGGTTGAGATCACCATCAATGATGGTATTTTCCAGATTCTCTATATCTTCTAGATTTCTGATACAGTCCCAGCATGCCTTCTTCTCCCTTACGTTTACTGGTACATACATATTGAAGAGGCTAAAGACCTCCTTAGTATAAAGATGCTGGAGTTTCAAGAAAAACCAGTGGGTATTTAGGATCTCAGTGACCATCATGTAGTTGTTAATATTCCAAAGAGTGCCCAACCCACCCGAAACTCCTCGAACCGAGACAGCCTGTCCTCCACCTTTATTCCAAAATTTCTTACTTATTTGGAGGAAGTCTTTGTCCTCCATTTTTGTCTCCTGGATTAGAAGAATATCTGGGGCTTCTATCCTTAGCCAGCTTCTTATGGCTTCTTCTTTCACTTTTCTCCCCATTACTCCGCAATTCCAGAAGACAACCTTCATCACTTACTTTTTTGGGTGTGATGAGCTCCCTTGGAGCCCTGTGTCTGGCTTCTTGTCATCTTCGGAGTTCCTGCCAATAGTTTCTCAAGGGTTGGTTGACTGCCCTGGAGCTTGTCTTTGTAAGTTTCTTGTTATCTCTTTTCCCAGGTAGGCATTCAAACTCTTGTCGATCTTCTAGCCAAAATTTGTGATTCCCCTATTTCTCCTTCCTCCTCTGATTCCTCTGAATCTTGTTCTTCCTCTTCAGCTTCTGCGTGCTTTTCCTTAGGTCTTTTTGAGGTGCTTTCTCCTTGCCTCAAGCCTGAGGATGTCCCTTTGTCTGGGGTCACTTTATTTTTCATTTCAACCTCCTGTAATTCCACTGAAGCTGAGCTTAAGGGCCCAAACTTGTTTTCTTGACCCTTTGGGGGAGGGTTTTTCTGATCAAGATCCGGCTGAGGACCTTTACCATTTAGAACCCCTATAGGTTTTGGGGTTTTATGGGTATTATTTGACTGCATAATTTGATTCCAGCCCTCCTATTTTACTTTCTTTGCCTCTCCATTGCTTGGGCAACCCCTGGAAAAGTGACCGTATTCGTGGTATTTTTGGCACTTGAAAGGAAGCTGCTCATAATCTAGCTTTTGCACATGAGACCAACTTCCGACATTGATTTTTATTGCCTCAGGTAGTCCCACCTCTAAGTCGACCTCGAAGCAGATTCGAGCACAGTCATATTGGTCCTTATTGTTTTCCTGGTCAATAAATTTTCCCATAGCATTGCTTATGTGCTTTAGAGAATCCCAGTTCCAGAAATGCACTGGGATATTCGGTAACCTAACCCACACAGGAATGGTCGTTGGAACATCCACTACTGGATCAAAATCTGGTGTCCACTTATTGAGATACAAGCCCTGAGGTCCCATGAAGTAAGGGCCATTCTGAAAGATCAGATCTTTATCCTTTTTTGAGATGAATTCAAATAGAAAGTAGCCTATCCCCAAGAAATACGAGGTTACACTATTCTTGATCAATGGAATCCAGTTTTTGACAACCCAGGTCTCCATTGTTTTTGGAGAGGGCCAAAGGCTAGTAAACTGATCCACAAGGGCATGATCCACCAGAGACAAGGCATCTTGGATCGGTCCCTCTGGGGGAAGGGATATTTCTAGAATGTCATCCAACTTCTTCACGAACATGGGGACTTATGTTTTCTTATTTTTCGGCAGTGAAGGCAGCATCGATTTGAAGGCTTCATCAGTAGACAGAGGAGGAGGAGGAGGAGCCTGGGGCGAACCCATAACCTCCATGGATATGAGAGGGAGCCCTAGCACCAGGCATGCGCGGGCTCACAGGCTCAGCAACAGCAGTGCGATTAAAGTTCTGACAATGCCTAAATTATTAACAGCATGCCTCCCATCCCTTTATCAAGCCTAAAAAATAAATAGGCAGTGACGTCCTCTTCACTTACAAGCAGATCTATTCTCCTCATGCAATGTTACAATAATGTGGAGATATGTAGCCCCTAACAACGATAGTTTCCCTTATCATAACCTTTTTTGGCACCAAATTTTCCATTGTCATTTCCAAATCCAACATCCTAGTGAGAGCCAACTTCATATCCATTTACATTGCTAGTACCAGTGACATGGATGCCACCTTTGTAACCTTAACAGTAGGAACAACACACAGGTTGAGGATGCTTCTTGCTGGAAAGAGGGAAATCTACAACAACAATGGAAAAAAGTGAGAAAAAATGTAAACAATCAAACTTGAGTGGATTTCTACAGGCTCAAATTTAATCCTTCGCAGGTTACAAGAAAATACAAGCACCAACACAATTTTATGGATGAGATTCACAAAATGGCCTCAAGAACCACATATATCTCAACTGACTTGCTCTGATACCAAGTTAGAAATAGAGAGAGTACAGAGTGATTTCACACCAAACACAAATCGTACACCACATTTGATTGATCAAGAAAAAGTTGCATTTATAGGAATGATCACTAACTAGATCCAAGAAAAGTGGATCTGATTTAATAAAATTAACTAACCTAAAACTCACAACAAATAACCTGTCACATAGTTGTAAGTCACATGGAAGAATTACTTCTAAGTAATCGTTATTTTAATTCTAATATGTTAAGTTTAATGATTGAATATGTGGATTATGTTGACGAGTGAAGTTTAGATACTTCATTGAAAATTCCCTTGAAACTCATAGGGTGGGTGAGATAATGGGACAATGTCTATTGCTTTAATGCCTTATGTGTATTAACTCTAATTACATACAAAATACTAATGTGCTAAAACAAATGAAAATGAATATGTACAACAAACACATAAAATTAAACCATAAATTTGTACAATAGGCACACTATGCAACTAACCAAATTGTAGAACAATAAAACAATTGATAAAATAAATTTAGCAGATTTATAATTGCATTTCACTGGCCACAAGACCATGTGAATACAAAAACTAGCACAATTAAATTCAAAACTTTAACAACATATGCCATTAATTATTCACATAAGGTTTATATAGTAAAACATATATATTTAGAGATATATGCCAAATAAAAAGGACTGTGAAATGATTATTTTTTTATTATAAAAAATATGCGAGGAAAACATACTATTATGGAAAATTTATGTGAAAATATTGAATATAATCTATCATATATGCCTAAGATATTATAGAATCATAGATAGGCATTTGAGTGCCAAAAAAATTAAGGAAATGCGGTTGGGAAGGCTTAAAACTCTATGATAAGATTGAATAATAAAATAATTCTGCAAAAGGTGCAGCAATTAGCAATGATATATATCACACCTTCTAACAAAAAAGATAATGCAGGAAAAATAGAGCAACTTGAACAAATCAATCTACAAATGATGTGCTTACTTCCTTCTTGTCACTCCTCGAACGATTCTACTATCAACCAAAACAAGTAAGCCCTCGTACTCCAAAAACTAATTTATCAAGAGAAATGACAACTATTATAATTTAAGCATGCCTCTCCTCGCTCTTATTTTCTATCACTCCTTTTGCACCCTCTGGGTTATTTTATACCCTCCTTGGACAGTTGGAGAAGGTAATTGTTTCAGAACTATTTTTTTTATTAAGTTAAATATATTTGTTTTTTTTTTAATTGAAGAGAGGGTTATTTAGAAGGACTATTTTAATTTAATTTTAGTTAGTAGGTGGGGTCCTCGACTATGTATTACTTTATCAAATATTATTTTAGGACCTTTTGACTCCTAGGAAAATAAATAATATACAAATAAGACATCATAAAATGATATCATCATCAAGTATGCCATAAAACCATGCATGTAGAATATCATCCATCATCACATAAACAACCATATAGAGTAACCCATGTCCCTCCCATAAGTAGCAATGTTGTAAAAAATATAGCATCGTCAAAATAATATGTTGTCCCAAAAATATAATATGTACTAAAATATGAAATATGCCCAAATAAATTCTTGAGCAAAATCACAATGATAAAATAGACTTAAACAACTTATCTCAACCGAGGAGTTTTGCTAGGACTAGCCATGTGCCTTTTCTCTTCATTATTTCCTTCTCCTTGTACCTCTTCAGTTTCCTCAAGAACCTTTTCTAAAGAAAATCATTTTGTTTTAGCCAAAATAAATCCATTATGCAACCATTTATCTCATAGCATAATCATACAATCGACAAAGTAAAAGTCTTGTCAGATATCATGTTTTGCATAAATGCTAGGGTGCTTTGTAAACACACACATGAAAAACAAATAATGCAAGGAAAGGGATTGTTTATAAATACAATAAGAAATGAAGTTGTATATCACTATACTATGTAGACATGGGTTATGACACAGTAATATTTGTAGCTAAAAGGCATATGTTTTTTTTTCCAAAGAAAAAATCGTAACTTGATTCAACCTGTGAACTGGGATAAAATTAAATTTTTCATATACCCAAGGGAATTCAATCAGAATAGAAAAATCGCCTAAAAATATGAGCTCAAAGGTCCCAATTGTTTTTTTCCCACTAAACAGAGGTCCATGAAACAACTAATAAAAAATTACATTTTCGGCGCAAGTGTAAAGACACTTAACTACCATTTTCTTCCTTTCTTTTTCTCTACTTTTCACTAGACCCCATTATAGGGAGTGGAATTTACAATACCAGTTGATCTTATTCCATATTTACCATTTGATTCTCCCCCACCTTTGAAGAGCCTTCTTTTTTTGAGTCCAAACTCTCTGATACATGAGGTCTTTTGATGCCACCCAATTATTTTTTAAAGGGAGGCACTTCACTTTGTTGTACTGGAACTGTAGTTGTAGCTGCAACTAAAAGGAATATGTTCTCATAACCATGCAAATTTTTGAGGAAACATTCTCCATTATTTGAATGTACAGAAAATTACTAAAATTGTAACATCATCTCGAGTAAGTTTTGACTCTATTTTATTCATTATTGTCATGATCCTTGAATGAAGTAAGGTGATTGTCAAAAGTTTGGATTGAACTATCTATTATTTGAATGCCTCATACTTAAGAAACATGTAGGGAGTATGGGTCTACAAATACATTAGAACAATGATAGGGATACATTGGTCGATGGTTGTGTAAACATAAAAGAAGAAAGTGCCCCTATTTCAATCATTAAGATATGCCAAAGGACCATTCGGTCTTTATCAGTAGAAGGAATTATGTAATTATGTAGGGTTCTTTTCATGTGAGGAAATATGTATAATATATTTTGAAAAACTCCCTTTGTTGGATGCTTTGGAGGATACTCATACATTCATTGTAATACATATTAATCATGTGTATCATATTCTCCAATAAAACTCTTTTCATATGAGTTAGGGGGACACCATGTTGGCACGAGGAGGTGAAAAATGAAATTACGGAAGAAGGAGAAATTAAATCAATGTATTAGGGAATACCTACTAAGTCATGTTTAAAATCCCAATATGAGATATGGATGCATTACTTCAACATTACTTGGAACGTGAATAGAGGAAAGTGGCTATCAATGAATGGCTAAAGATATGGCCTTCAAAACATTGCAGTGTGGGGGTTATATGATAAAAAACAAGACCCATATAAAGACAAGATATGCATTTTACCAACAAATGATTTCCTAAGAAAAATTCTTGTGGACACTTGGTGCTAGTGAAGTGTAATGTGGAGTAAAATATTTCTTCAGATGAGTTGGAAATGTGAAAATAACATACAATGCTGCAATGGGGTGTAATAAAAATTAATCAAGAACCTAATGAATTGATAAACGAAGTATGGGGTGAAACTCAACATAATTTTTTACCATGCAGGAATTAACTTTCATCAAGATTTGACTCTCTTTTCTAGCTATGCAAAGGTGTTTTTGTTGGCGCCTAGAGTCATAACATTGAATGCCACTACACAACTTTATTTTTGCATTTCATAATCATTTTTGGGAGAGGAAACATACCTAGGTGGTGCAATAAATACTGGGAGAATATAAAATATGGTAGAGAAATGGAATGCTTGAATAAGGGAGTATACATTCAATTAAACATAACAAAATTTTAAAAATGTTGTATAATAACATGTAAGAGGGTATTTTATTCAAACTTCTGTGACTATACTGGGTGAGTTCTATTCATTTACTAAATACCTCATACTAAAATGAAAGACTTTTTGTTTTGCATGCATAAATAATGAAACATAGGGAAACGATAGCAAAGGAATATACAATGGAGACATGATTAACCCACAACAAGCACACTAAATAGGACCAAACAAACATTAAACTTGCTAAAAGAAGCAATGTATACATAATCTACTTAGTTGAAACTTTTTACATACCTATAACCAATTGTTTTATGTTGTCATAGGAACCCTAGAACCATTATAGACAGATTTTCTAGTTTTTTACATGCCGAGCTAGGGTTTTAACTAGGTTTCATAGCTCAAATCCATCATAAGGAACTCAAACAATGGAGATCAAGACAATGGTAAGTTGGCGACTTGCTCTCCAACTACAATACTTTGTTTAGATTCCTGAACTGCCTATCTGGATCCAATACATTAAGTGTGCACCATGTCAATAAGCACTACCATACTCACCAAATTCCATGCAATATATTTCTTGTAAACTATGTGTTACTTGAAAATCTTGCGGGAGTAAATCATGCAACATAAGCATGAAATATACCTTTTTAAAAATCATAACAAACCCATTTTTTTAACCACATGAAATCATCTTATTGATACCACAATCTTTATGTTACAACAAAAGAAACCTTTGATATGCTTGCGGGGAGGTCATAAAAAACATAAAGTGGTGTAATACATATTTACAAATACCTTATCACACCATACGTTGAGAACCTTGTGTTGGATTGTTCGTGCTTGAACTATGTTATGTTTGTGAAGGGTGTCATATCTTGCTTAGAGCATCAATACATCACAAACATTATATAAGTATTGTGCATTGCCCAAATGTTAAACTCAAAAAACCATTAAAACAAAAACATTTGCACTTTCAACCTCATAGTATCCACTATTTTTCATTCTTTTAGCCTATCATCAATCACCACTTTGTTCATAAGGTTTGTTTCTCTTAAAGGCATTTGGTCTTTCTTTGCTCATATTTTTGGCACATAATAACCTCAACAAAAGAGGCTGATCATGCAATATTTATAATGCCTCTGCAATAAAAACTTATTTTATCAACTTCGTGAGTGGTGGTGAAAGATACATTGTTATGGATGACTTATCATGTTGTAACTATCATTTTCATGTAGTGATTCTATAAAGACATATGTATCAAAATGATGAGAAATTATTCAAATGCTTCACCATATCAAAATACACATGCAATTATTTATCACATATATTACTCATAACACCATATACTTGTATGAAAACATAAAATCATGGAGTGATGTCATATAATTAAATTATGTCAACTCCTTATTTCTCTATGGGAGGACCCTACCCGTTGCCCCACCCGGCAACTCCCTGCTAATGCAACATAACTACCACCGACTGCTGGAAGTTCAGGCACTAGGGATGTGAAACCTAAGAATGACACCACCTTGTCCAGGGATACCAAAACACCACCCTACCCAGCTTGACACAACTATCCAACAACGACCTTCTCACACAAAAATAGCAAACCCGAGCCTCAAAATGACGAATGGCATGAGAGGCACTCCTCCCTACAAAAAGGAACGGGCCTAGGATACCTGAGAGAAGAAAATTTTCCACTCAGAGAAAAATTGAATCAGAATTTTGTCCCTATGATAACCCAAATATACTCCCAAACAATCCCCCTTACTACCCAAAATTCTATCCAAACAAACATTAAATGACTTCCTCACCGAGGGCTTTAAGAACAAAAGAGTCCTGACCTCTCTTGATCAAAACCAAATACCCTTACCTCGCCTATTCACACCGAAGATCCCTATACACTCTTCCAGTC
The DNA here is from genome assembly GCA_034641835.2 of Pinus albicaulis. Taxonomy (NCBI): domain Eukaryota; kingdom Viridiplantae; phylum Streptophyta; class Pinopsida; order Pinales; family Pinaceae; genus Pinus; species Pinus albicaulis. Next base: position 1,182,683,554 of record CM076580.1, on the reverse strand, counting down.
CAGACTGACCACCAGAAGACCAAGGGGTTGATAACCAATACCCCATTCTACTGAATTTCCAGACGTTTAGAACATACACTAAAATCACAATTTAAGGCTGGAGTGATAGAATAACCTGGGCATCGAATTTGATCCTTTCACAAATGAACCCACCAACACTATACCTTGGTCTTGGAGGCTGCCACTCACATCACAAGCCAAATTTGAATGCCTTACTACCAGACGAAACCAACCCTCATTCCCTGAGTGACGTAGGGTCCTAGATAATGGTTCTGTCTTCTATTGCATGCAAAAATTCTCTGTAGAGCTACACTATAGAGGTAGTCGGTTTCCTCCACCTGTTTAGACCCTAGCTTGGCCCTCCAAAGAGGCCTCCCAAAAGAACCAATAAGGTAACGCCGTCCAGACACCACGATTTCATCTCCTAAGTGATACTTCTGCTCACAATAACTAATGTCAGGGGAATAATAATCCAAACTATTTCCATAGACTTCCTTTGCCGGCTATCAGACCCACCATACTTGGCACTTAACACCTTCATCAGTGCCGCATGTGAGGGTGGATATTGCCCTGAATCAACTCGTTTTCCAAATCCATCACCATCACCCCCAACAGGGAAAACAAATTTAATGTTAAATTTTATTTTATTTTTAAATATATATATATATATATAGTTCAAAAATGCTTTCATTATATTTTCAACAAAATAAAACTTACAAAGATCATCTCAACAACCCCTAGTGTCTCATTCCAACCATACTTTTTGAGCTAGGGGGATGGAAAAAACCATAAAATACAACTTACATACTTTATTTCCAGAAGGCTTTCTAGCCTTAGCATAGGTATAAAAAACAAAAAGAAGCCATATCTAATAGTTTCATAGAAAGGGGCAGGGGGAGAGGGGGGTTGTGAGGGAAGTACTAGGGGAGAAATAAAGAAGTTGACTTGATCATGCATGTGGAAGTATGTATGCTCCACCCTCACCTCCAAGCTACAAAGGTGGTCATTCATGTGATGATGATGGCGCCGAAGACTGTCTAGCTGCTCCAAAATTTCATTCTCGCTATACTGGATGTCACTAAAGTAGGCCATAATCTCGTTTTTGTCTTCATACCTGTGGTCCCTGAGGATATCCATATTGATTTGAATGTGTCGAAGCTACTCAAAAATATATTCCATGGTGACTGGAGAAACCACATGACCATGCGAATGAGCTAGAGAAAGGGTCTCGATATCCTTAGATTCCTGACTGCCCAAGTTAGCTGAAGACACACTAAGGCCCGACTTGAGATGCCTTTCCTGAACTTGCTGCCTACCCCCGCGGTGAGGGTGCATGGAAACGGGCACTGAACCAACTGAGTCAACCAAATAACCAAGATAAGTCTCCGAAGGGACAACAATAGAATACCAGTAAAAACCACCACAATTGCAATAAACATTAAACCACCCTGAGGGAGGGAATTGCACCGACTCACACGACACTCGTCTACCAGAGCAAGACTAATAATTTTCTGCCCAAACTGGACAGTCGAGCAGAAAACTCCAAGGATACCACCCTAAACTCCCTCCACCATAGGCAAACCAAAAAAAATTAACAAGGAGAAACACCCAAAATTTTCCCCAGTCACCCTAAGTCATCCTCACACCCAGCGACGCCTAGGAGAAAACACAACAAGCCTACAACCTTGCATCTACCCAACACCAGGTATACAAAATTCGGGTCGTGCAACCAAGCAAAAAAACTAAAAAACCCACAATGCTTACCCCTCTCAGAGATGTGAAGGTCCAAGGAGAGGATTTTATTAAGCACAAGCGAGTGCCGAGCCAATATTTTGAGCCAACCCAGAGTCGCACCTGTTCGTGTTCCTGGGTCCCTACGACAAAGAAATTTATCTACTCACAACTACACCTCCACAACGCCTCTCATCCAAGGCCGAAACCCCGAGGAGCCACCACAGTTGCAAACCCACACTCCTTGCTTAGAAAAATTCATCGCCCGACGTTTTGCAATGGATTTCCTCTCGAGAATGTATGCAAATTTAACTACGGATATGGTCGTATCTTCCCTCGTGCTGGCATAGTAATTACCTAGATTACATATGGTGTAAACTTTAATGAGCACGTGGAGCTGGAGCATGTCTCAAGGCCCGCTCGAAAGACACTTGTACCATCGATTGGCCACCCTCATTGGGAGTAATGTTAAATTAAATTGAATGTATCTAAAAGTTTATATATTTTAAAATTATTTTTATAATATAAATATTTTTATTAAATTTCAGGTATACATTTAAAATTATTTTTAGAATATAATTTTTTTATTAAATAAAACTTGGAAATATTTTTATAATATAAATACTTTTATTAAAGGAAATTTCATTTTAATAGAAAAAATATTTTAAAATATATATTTTGGAGTTTTTGGTTGGAATGGACAAAACAATTTTTAGTTAAATTTTGATCTTTTGTTGTTGAAAATGTGTTTTTTATTGTATATATGGATTGGACTACTTAGGTTGTGGAGAGTTTACAACTCAAAATTGTGATTCCATCAAAATTTTTAAATATTATAAATTTTGGAGTTTTTTTTTGAGAAATAGAGAGAGACAATTATTGATTAAATTTTATTTTTTTATTAATTAAAATGGGTTTTTTATTGCATATATGATTCAACATCCGAAAATCCGGTAACACTCTAATTGTGGAGAGTTTGTAACATCAATCCACAAATTGTGCCAAAACAAATACCAAAAAAACTCTAAAACATGTACTGCTATATAAATACAGTAAAAAATATATATAGAATTATCATTCCATTAATGGGCCAGAACCATATATGCCACTCATTTGATAATGTATTTGGTTAAATATGAGGGGTCTCATATACCGCCCCACCCATTAATGAACCAATAACTCCATGTACATGTAATACCGTATGTTGTTTGCCTATAAATAAGATTATTATTATTATTTTTAAATAAAGTTCAGGTTAATTATAAGGGGAGTGGTATTTATTCCCCAATCGGGGTGCCAAGTGTGCTAAGGGAGGTGTTAGGTGGCAGGAAGCCACGCGAGCCACACATTGTCATGGAGTTGACATGCGTTGGAAGTAGTGGGCAGCTCGACCCACACCAAATAAGGACGACACTTAATGCAGGCAAAAGACAACAAGGAATGTCAGGAAGTTTTTGGGAAATACATAAGAGTTGGAGGGAGAAAAGGCCAGGTAGAAGGCTATTTTTAGTTAGTGTGCTTACGACTGTGGAGCATCCAACGAAAGCAATTAGAAATAGGATGGCGTTCGTAGCCATTGCGCATCGATTCCTTGGGTCCTCCTAGCATCTTTCACCCTCAAGTCTTTACACATAAGGGGAGAACCCCGGTGTGGATTCGGGTGAACGTACAAACTCTGGGAGACCAACATCAAACAAAAATAGTGAAAGTGTAGGAAGGGAAAGGACCTGTTGGAAAAAGAGGAGGCTAAGGACAAAGGCAAGGAAAAGGTGGGGCCCAGTAAAAGGGGAAAAAAATCCTCGAAAGGAAATTATGCAGAACCTATTCCATTACTATGCAGTGGGGACACCCGGTTAGGAAAAATCCTTGATTTCTGTGATGGGAGCATGACCTTAAAACTAAATTGGAGGAAGATATCCTTGATGAAGAAATGGATCATATGCTGACTAATCCTGGAAATACTAGAGGAAGACTGTCCTTGTTTAAGGAGTCTACTCATATTTATTGGACGATGAAATGTTTAATGGCAAAGGTCATTGTAGTTGTTCAAGATGTAGGAGGAGACCGGAAGGAAACCTCCATATTGGCATAAATGCACAAAGATATTCAGGAAATTCACCTCCAACAACATCATCAAAATGTATGCCTTGGTCGAATGGAACGACAACTCCAAAGTATGAATCAAGTTGATATGCCCGGGTCAAGTGTTAAGGATCGAATACCCATCACTAGTACAAAAAGGCTAATTAGTTACTAAAAAAATGACTAAAATTTGCATATAAACGACCATTTTTCAATTGGTGACCAGTAGTAGCTAATTTACAGTATCTTATAACACGACCAAATTTTATTCATTTTTAGCTTAGTCATTAATTCGTTGTCTCAATTTTATCATATAGTAGTATATTTAGTCATAATTTTGGTCATTAATTTAGTCATTGATTTAGTCATTAATTGCAACAATTAATGGCCAAATATACAACAAAATATATAACTATATGATCACCCGAGAAAAACAACTAATGACCAAAATGTTGGTCGTGTTATAAGATACTGTAAATTAGCTACTAATAGTCACATATATGCAAATTTTAGTCATTCATTTAGTCATTAATTGCCACAGTTAGTGACCAAATATACAACAAAATATATCACTATATGATCACCCGAGAAAATCAATTAATGACCAAAGAAATATGACCCAAAATGTTGGTCATGTTATAAGATACTGTAAATTAGCTACTGATAGTCACATATATGAAAATTTCAGTCTTTGTTTGAAACCAATTAATGACGAAACAAATATGAATAAATTTTGGTCATGTTACAATATATTATAAATTAGCTATTAATAGTTTTATATATGCAAAACTTGGTCGTCATTTATAATCACAAATTTATCATTTGTAGTAGTCATTTATCTTTTTTTGGTAGCTTCATTTTTATTATATAAACGACTAATTTAGTAGTTTATATTCGTTTCATTTACTTTCATTAATAATCATTATAAATGAATAATTCAGTTGTATATTCATTTTATTTGTGTTCATAATTAATCAATTAAACTACTAATTTAGTAGTTTTAGATTGATTTTATGTGTTCATTATTAATCAACATAAATTAATTATTATGATTTTGCGACAAAATTAAAAAATGCGCCATACAATGTGCATGTTCATCTAATATGAAAATGAAAAGTTACATATGTTAATTACAATACTAAACAATATCAAGTGAAACTATTAATAATTTCAACCACATAAATTTTATTATAATAAATGTGAACTATTACAATACGAGTTTCCAACTTAATATTGGCTAGACTACAATTTACACATGAAATATTGTTTCATCACTTCAAAACATTATCATTTTGTTGCCAAGGCATTGCAAGTGAATTCACCAACTCTGAAGACTTGACCATCAGTCTCATCTGTGTGTCTCATGTGGGATATTGGATCTAAGGGTATTGCTACACTGATTCTCTTCTCTCTCTCTTTCTTTTTGCTTTTTTCACTCTGGTGTTATTGTTCTCTTCTTTCTTCAATTCCTGCTTCTTACCATCAATACTGAGTTACTTTTCTGAAAACAAAATAAGATACAATGGAGAGTGTAAGACATGAAAGACGATGAACAATAGAATATAAAATAAAATAGATTATAAAGGATTTATACAAAAAAAAAAAAAAAAACATTAAAATTCAAACTTCACAATCAATGAATGTGTTAAAATCCATATATGGAATAAGAAAGAAAGTAAATTAGATGAGGTGAAAGTTTAATAAAATATCTCTATTAAAATCATGACTGGAAGAGGGTTATAGTGGATATGTGATCATTTTTCATGACATGCAAATGTTTAGATAAGATTAGTCCATTCTTAACTTCATAATAGTTGAAAAAATACAAATCCTATATTTTTTTTGGAACCAATAATGTGTTTCAAACCTAATATAAATTATCATGATCGATATGTTATAATAAATTAATAATAGACCCACAATGCATGTCCACATTTTCATGACATTAAGAAAATAAATGTAAAGTTTGTAAAATTTTAGATATCTAATATTATAACCTCACCTCAAAAGTTATATTTTGATACACATCAACATGTGTTAAGCCAAAAGGATTAGTGCTTTGAACCTTGTGTCTGAATTGTAGCTTGTGACTAAATCTACGAAGAGTTCCCGCAAGAAAGTACAATAAACATTAAATTTTCTATAGAAAAAAAACATATTGTGAACCATCCCATAGTTTCCTTGGGTCTGCAGAGTCAAAAACTATACTTTCAAATTTCTACATGCCACACTCTCAATATAAACCAATATCTTGTTTTCTTTATCCTGGAAATCAATACTACTTTAGTGGAAATCAGCATGGATACTTGAATGAGACTTGCTAGACTTGCAAATATATTTGCATGAAAATGTTCATAACATTTTCCCACTAAGATTTGAGGCCTTCCTTGGACCTTCATAGCCGACACCACTACATATTCCAAACTTAAAAAGCTTTACAAAGACCACAAATTCTCCAAATGGTGCTTGATCAATGCCTATTTATTCTAGTCTTGGAGTCAATGTTAGACCTTATGAAGAAGATATGAAATCTAAGGCTTAAATACGAAATTTACCATATATGTTCATGCAATCCACACAACTCTTAAACAACAATTTTAAGTCAGACATAATAGTTCTATTCAAATTTTATTGTTTATATTCCTCATAAATGACAAAAATAAAACCCCAAAGCAACAACATTATGAAATCCAACCATTCTACAAAGTCTTTTAGTCCTAGACAAGGACGAACATGTAATACTCGACCTTGGTGATTTTACATAATTTAAGGTATTATTAAATCTTTCAATAGTTCTTTTATGTAGGAGAGAGGCAAAGAGATATTTATATGCCAAGAAATAGCCATTGATAAATGAATACCATAATGCTTGAGAATCCATTTTTGATTCTTAGATATAGACTCAAAAAAAATTGTTATTGTAGTTAGGAGCGTATTACTTTAACTTTTCCAAACATGCAAAAATACTATTTTATATATTCCATTGAAGAGTAATGTTGAATTATACATTATTATGTAAACTTAAATAAGCATTCAATTGATATTAATTTTAGTTTTAGGAAAAAATTAATACAATGCTAACAATTCATTGTAGTCAGGACCATTCCAGTAATTGTCATATGATATGATAGATAAAGAAAAAACCAAGTGAAAGGTCAAGAACAACTACTTTGTGTATCGAGCATAATAATGAAAAATCCATTTTGAAATGTGATCTTGTTGATGTTATACCTGTCAATGCAAATCTCTAAATTTCTCGAGGATATTTTTATGTTTTTACATCATGTACATACAATTCCTGCCATAATTGAAGACATGCTTAGTTATTTAGTGAGGCAAGAACCGACTAAAAATGGGTTATGAAGTACAAAAGAAACACCTTATTCATATGAAAATTCAATATGACATAGTAGTCACAATTCACTACTATGGAAAGTGAGTTATTTTTCTTTCCCAAAGACTATCATCAATTTAAGGTCTTGGATGGATAATCTGATGATTAAATTTACCTCAAACAATTTCCTTAGTGCCACCTAATAAAGGTTTTCAGATAGTAGTAACTGAGTAAATTTGATTTACTCTTCAATAAAATATTTTCAAAGACAAAACGAGAGGAACCAAGGGCACATGAAAAATCGGTTAAATAATGTGAGGGAGATTCAATTTCATTAGTGAAATAGAGCTATGAATGATGAAAAGGAAACCAAAATGCACCTTAAATGAAAGTAGAATAGAAAAAAGGCATTACATGCACCCAAAGCACTGTAAAAGAGCACAATTATTCAACAACAAGACTGAAAGAGCTATAAATACATGGCATACTCAAACCTTATTTGTATATCAATCAAAATATTTATTTTCATCATAGTGATGAATACGAAATAGGATGCATAACTAACAATGCATGTCATGAGGACAACAACAAAAATGGCTGGAAAAAGATGAATAACAATTGTGGGCACCCAAAGCACCGTAAAAAGACACAACTATTCAACCACACGACTCAAAGAGCTATAAAGACAACTTTCATCTCACTCTTTTGAGCTCAACCTAGTGGAAATAATTCTTATTATTAATTCCTTAACTCCAACATAGTTGTTGTTTAGATGGTACACCTCCTACATCAGATGAAAATAGGTTGTTACAACGCTTGATCACTAAAATTTTTTGTTGATCAATGATAATTATGTACATAAGCTGATAATTAAAATCCATTACAACACTTCTCCTCTCACCAGTTCAAGAATACACCCAAGTATATGCAATAAAATGCTCTAAAATCCCTACACTTAGTTGTTGATTGGACTCCATTTAACTCGCATCCAAGGGATGCCAATAAACCAAGTTTAATTTTTGAGGTTAGAAAAGTTGCATGCATATTTCAAATGCTAGTTTCACTCTCTGAATTCATGTTGCCAAGAATAATACAACCCATTGACCTCCCTTGAATGATTGTGCCTCATGTAAAATTTCAGCCAAAATTTTAAATATAAATAAGGCCGACCTAATTTTTTTAAAGATAATATAAGTCAAACTTAGGTTTTAGTTATCAAAAGATAGTAAGTCAATTTGCAGTTTAGTTGGACAAAATAGCACAAATACCAATGCAAATTAGCCTTTCCAAAATCAGTAAAGGATCATCTACTAGTAAAATTAGAACTTAAACCATGAGAAGATATATATAAGTTGGAAAAACATACCAAACTACCAAATATACCAAAGGAGGTCAAATTAGGATTTGGAGGTTGAGATGCTTAACACACCTCAAGTGACAACCCTCTCAATTGTTAACATATGTCACACAAAGAACACCTCCACTTGCACAATTACTGCACACTGGAACCATGAGACTAGAACCCATACCTACCACAAAACTAAATGCTAAATATAACCATGTCTAAAATACTAGCATGAATCTAAAAGATAGGAAATATGGAAAATGAAGGTAACTCCTACCGTGCTAGGGGACCCATTCCAACTAGAACATGCCCAAAAATGGTAGCAAATTGGATGTCGAAAAAAATAGCCTCATCAAACTCATTGCAACAAACCCAAATATATGCTCAAGATCAGCATGCAAGCCATAAAACCAAAACTGCTAAAAGCCTAAAAATAGTAATGTCATGAAAATGTTGGAATGTCCTAGAAAAATCTCGCTCACAACATGAGCTCACAAAGACCAATGATACATGGTCAATTGTCACAATTAGATCTTGGAATTGTGATCATACACTCTATTTTTCATCAGCAGGCACTGCCACTTCCTCACTATATTTTTTATCCAAAGTTGTTTACACATGGGAGAAAGTAGGAACAACCTCGGATGTTGACACCTCTGTTACACTAAGCCATTCCTTGGCACTCAGAAACCATTTACAAGACAGTGACTGTGGTGCTATTTGCTTACAACTCTTAGATACAGTTTAATTTCGAGGCACATGCCAAACCATGTGATTTTTGTGCTCTTCTTGAAATTTGAAGCACAAACCACATGTTGTGCACTATCTTGGAAAATCCTCATACAATGCACTAAGAAAAAATTCATGACAAAATTAAGTATTTTTGAATTGAATTGAGTAGCAACCGGTACTTCAACTAGAACAAACTTTGAAGGTGTTGCATTCAAATATGGGGCTGGAAATAAGGATGTCGTAGTAGAAACTACAAGTATAATTACATTTTTATTTGGAAATTGATTTGGTGTTACATCCAAAGAAACATGTATAGATGGATTAGAAGAAGAGTTGAATGAAGTATCTAGACATATTACACTTTGTGCCATTAGTGACCTTAAAAGAGATGACACATTGCCTATTGAAGATGGTAATGTGGTGTTTGAAGTTGTCAACTATGACGTCGATGATGTTGATGGTACCAATAATGAGGTTTGTGGTGGGTTAGGAGGAAGAGGAGGTTTCACTCCTAAAACTTAGAAAGACAATTTATTGGGCACTAAAAGAAGTAAAGCATGGCTTGATGCTAATCTTGAATTAGGATTCATTATGGTACTAATCACAACAAATCCCATTGTTTGGGATGCCCATAAATTAACTATGATTTTTGTGGAGGTTGGGATTCTGTCAATGCCTGAGACAAAGTAATGGGTTGAAATGGAGTATGGAGAATTGGTTGTACTTCCTAAGGTATTGGTAACTGTTGTGGAAATTGGATACCTTGTGAAAGGTTGTGTGGTAACTGATTCAACAAATCTGGAGCAATTTCAAATTGTGACACTTGTAACTATGGTAGCTATTGAGGAATTTATTGAACATGTTGTGATTGAAGTGGAGATTGTTGAAAGGACAATGAAGCATTATATTGGAAATAAATGGAGAGAAGGAAGTTGAACTTGTGATTGATCAGGCTTCATGAAATTAGTCTAATGGTGATGGTTTAGTGGTTGAAATTGTTGATGTTGAAGGGGTGGTGCAGATGGAGGTATAAGTGGAAAAATTTTCATAAAAGGTAGTACAAATTGTGTGATAGGAGACGAAGAAACAAGTATTTGTGATTTTTGCCTTTGTGAGAAAGGAATGTAGCTTAGTTATGGTGTCACAAGTGACAAGAATTCAAAGCCCAAGGGATCAAAGCCAAGGGAAGATCCAAAATTTTATCGATATTTTGGGACTATTCCTAATTGTATTTATGTACTTATTAGCCTAGAGAAATTTGTTGAAGCCACAGGGTGACCATCAGAATGAGTTAAATTGAATGAATTCCAAGCTAGAACTAGAATTATTGTGGCTAGGAACAAGCACTTGAAGTTTTCTCATCCTTGATTATGAATTAATAATTTAGCTTGATGTTTCAGGTGAGGAGGCCAACCCATTACATGTATATTTCCTAATGTGCCTTGAATAATTTGCATAAAATATGATGTCTCAATGGAAGTATCTATGATATTTCAAGACACAATACCTGATTGTAGAAGAGAAGATGGGTAGTGCTCTTCAGACTCCAACATTACGAAAATAGGGAATAATGTCATCAGAATAATTCTAATTTTTCATCGAATTAATTCTAATTACTACTATAGTTTGACAGTCCATATATATGTGTGAAAGGTTGCACTAAATTTTCTCCACTTAATTTTTTATGTCCTTTTTTGGAATCTCAAGAGTCAAGCATGTGTTTTTTTAACAATTCCTTACAAAATAATAAATGTCAACCTCTCGTTTCTCCCTTTGTAAAGTTTTGCAATGTGTTAATATCACCTTACCATGGGGGATTTTGAGCTAATTACTTTAGCCTATGTAGCATTTTGTAGTCTATCTTTGATCACTATTTTTACATTCTTCATTGCTATTTAAAATTTTCTTGACAAAACCCCGAATTATTTTTCTAAAAGAAATGCACAAGCATAAATGGTTTCCAAATCAAATCAGAATCAACAAATACACAATGGAAATATCTATGATATTTCAAGACACAATACCTGATTGTAGAAGAGAATATGGGTAGTGCTCCTAAAACTCCTACATTAATAAAATGGAGAATATTTTTTCATTGGATTAATTCTAATTTTTCATCAAATTAATTATAATTACCACTATAGTTTGACAATCAGTCTCTATCTGTAAAAGGTTGCAGTAACTTTTCTCCACCTAATCTGTTATGTCCTTTTCTAGAATCTCAAGAGTCAAGCATGTGTTTTTTTTAACAATTCCTTACAAAATAATAAATTCCAATGTGTTAATATTACCTTACCATGGAAGATTTTGAGCTAACTACTTTATCCTATGTAGCATTTTGTAGTCTATGTTTGAAATGTTTTTGAAAAAATCACAAATGGGTTTCTAAAAGAAATGAAAAAGCATCAATGGTTTCCAAATCAACTCAGACTCAACAAAGACTCAAGAGAAAGTATTAGGCATGACTCACAAATATAAGCCAACTCAAACTACACTCTTCCAAATTACTGTAAGCATTAGTTGCAAATCCTAGGTCAGATTCAACAAGGTTAGAACTGAAAAAAGATAAATACACTTTGATGTGCCACATTTAGAGAGGTAAGACATTTAAATGATCATGATCATACTAACCTACAAAAATTAATCTTACATATATATACATCATTGGTTACCATTAGGTGTAAACTTCAATCTACGCACTATCTCAACAATTGGGCTACATATCACAGAAGAATATTGTATGTGCTTCAAATTAAATTTAACAATTTCCTCAAAAAATTATAAAGTACATGCTTAAACTAAAGTTATATGTTAAATGGAAATCACCTATAGAGTCAGATTAAGTCAGATTTTGGGTGAGCATTGTTTATCTCAGAAAAGCATAGAAGAATAACATACATCTAGTCTTCTGGAATCTTTAGGCCACCATTTTGGACTTTCATGTATAGATCTACCAGATATCTTCAGTACCAAACTTAATGAATCCTCATTTATTTCTGAATTTGACGCCCTCTACCTACTATTAATTTTACTGATTATGGAATTGTACAAATATCATGATTGTTGTTGAACTAAGAAGTGATATAAATATTACTGAACTAAGAAGATAATGATGCCATACTGATAATGTTTCCATATTGTCATTAGGTTTTGACTTCAAGGTGACACAACTCTATACTTAACCCTAGGAAATATAAATTATTGCTACTAATGATTTGCACTGTACTATCATTCCAATACATATACGAAGATGATATCAATGATGAAATGGATAACCCATAGAGGAAACATTAATGGAGAGACATGCCAATGCTGAAACATAACATGCCTTACCATAGAACACAACGCAGAGACATTGCAATGCTGAAACATGAAATTCCAATTAATGCGACTAGGTTGAAAATCCTTTAATAATGTGTGAGCCAGATCCTGGATGTATCTGCGAAGAAATCCTTCTCTCTCCATTCTCATAGGGAAAAATCAATTGTGGTTAGACAATATGTGTGATGAAGTATTAGACTTACATATTAGGAACTTAACCATTGTAATACTTTTCACAACCGATCCTCTTCTATTCGAGAAAGGGATGTTACCAAATATTAGATGAGTTCTCTTATTTTTCTAGGTAGTTTATTTGGATGGGATTTGGCTGATCAATTAAAATGTTATCCTATAATTAGAGACATAGGTAGGACAAATATTAATTTTGATAATTCATAGAGGGGATCTCTAGTTTTAAATTAGAGCTTCCCTTGTACTTTCTCTTGTGAATAATGTTTTTTCTCTTAATTTCGTTCCTTGATTTTTAACAAATTCTATATTCTGGTAGTAGTTAATCCATAGTGGCAGTTCCCTCGTGAAGATTTGGGTTGGATTTCTTTAGTTTAATGTTCACTTTTTGGCAAGATGTTTTTGGAATATCTGGCATCATTTGACATGCACGATAAACTGGATCCAATGTTATTCAATTGTCAGACATGAAGGATTTGTGGTGTGAGTTGTGACCTCTTATTTCCTTTGACCCCGGCTCCAGATTCTAATTTTGAAGGGGATTTTACCTATGCAATTCCAATATTTGTAGTTGCATTGGCTTATTTTTTTTAAATCTATAAAATAAAATAAATATTCAGGGAAAAAAAATCTATATTTCCTAGACTGTGGTTACTTTGAGTAATGCATATCTGAATCAAAATTTGTATTACTCTGTGAAGCACATCCTCAACCATATATTTTGAGTCTTGAAACTAACTACTTAGCCAGCCACAATATCTCCTAGCCAGCTAAAGGATCTCACAGCCATCCGAACCCCAATCTGGTAGGCGTGGTAAAAAATATTGTATTCCCCTATTTAAGGCCCTGGATCTAATATTTCTATATTTTTCTTCACTCTTACAATTTTGTATTCCTTGCAATTCTATTTTAACCAAAGCTGATAGATATATGATATTAGGAGGTAGGCGTCTAAGCTTCCCAAAACTATTTGGAATATCTTTCAAGCTTGAACAAAAACCCAAATCAAGCTCTTCCAGAGAGGTCAACGACCCAAAATATTATGGCAACTTCTTCAAAGTTACACAAAATTGAAGATATAGATATTTCAAAGATCTGAGTTTCCCAAATGACTTTGGTAGTTCTTGTAAAGACCTGCAAGATGAAATATTCAGTTTGACTAAAGTGTTTAAGTCACCCAAACATTTTGGTAGTTGCACAAAAAAATTTCATCCACTTACATCCAAATCTTCTAGTGTGGTTAATGAACAAAGATCCTCAGAAAGGTTCTTTAATTTCCCAAAATTTGCTAGCTTCAATGTCCTTAGATGCCTTAGCCTCCTAAAAACATCTTCAGCTTCAAACTGACAGTCATATCGAACTCCATTCAAGGTCAACACTTTCAATTTCAAGGACATCTGCATGTGGATTTAGAAATAAAATCTCTTGGTGTCAAAAACGCTTCATGAATTGTATTTATGGACTGTATGACATGAACACAATTCCAAAGACAAGATCAGAATACGGCTTGCCTTGGTTAGCTGCAAATCATTGTTATTTATGAGGTAACCAATCCAAATTCTTCAAATCTTTAGAGGTTGCAAGATGGAATGGAATAATTGGAATTAATCCAGCCTGAAAATATATAATCTATTAGAAATTATTGGTGCAAGGCAATGGAAATCGCTAGAAAATTATTGTAGAGTGACACCACTTCATATTTATCTCGACCAATGACTTTAGCTGACCAAAACCTTCAGGGAGCCTCTCCAAACATAACCAGTAGTAAAGGTCCGGGCTTCTTAAACTTGTTAATTCAATAAACTGTGTTGGAAGTCTCGTGAGTTGTATACTCCACGGGGAAGACAATTTTTTGATCAAATTGATATACTTGCATGGGATACTTACAAAACAATAATTCCTTTAAAAAACTCAGGTTCAAGTTCTATTCGAACTGGAGTCGATAGATTTCTGATATCATCATGCAGGTTATTAAGATGTGTGCAGCCCGTTAAGGTCAACAGCTTCAACGCTGAAAGCTTCCAAAAAATACTTGGAAGACCTTTCAAGCTTGAACAACATCCCGAATAAAGTTCTTCTAGAGAGGTCAATGACCCAAAATCTTGTGGCAACTGCTTCAAAGTTCCACAAAATTGAAGATCTAGATATTTCAAAGATCTGAGTTTCCCAAATGACTCTGGTAGTTCTTTTAAAGACCCACAAGATCGAAGATTTAGCTTGACTAAAGTGTTTAAGTCACCCAGACATTTTGGTATTTGGACAATATCTCTCTATCCACTTACATCCAACTCTTCTAGTGTGGTTATTGAATAAACATCCTCATAAAGGTTCTTGAATTTCTCAAACTATGCCTACTCCCATCTCTGCGCTGCCCGAGAATTGATTTCCATGGTTGCAATGGGGAGCTATTGCATTCATCCAAGGGGAAACAAAAAATCTAAGAGAAATTGGAACAACTCGGTAGTCTATTTATAGTTGATGCCATGGATGAACGGTTACAACCCTGGGCAGACGCCTACATGAACATTTGAAGCCGACTTTAAAATTTTGGTGAGAAATTTAATAAATTTAAACTTCAATAATGTTCTTTCATAATTATATTTTCCAAAGAATAAATATTTTAAATAAATATATTTGTGAGTGTATAAACTTTGGGTATTTTCTACACTTTTTAAGTGCATAAATCCACTCTTTGGAATCTTCCCTACCTCCAAGCATTTTAAATCCTTCCACTGAATATTTGTTTCTTACTATTTGGTTAGGATGTCAAATTGAGTATTATCTTGTCATTTCATTTTATTCGTTCAAGAACTAATTTTATGCATTAATCTATGTATTTAACAAATAACAATAACTCTAACTCTAATACAAAGGTTTGTATTCCAATAGTTGCTTCCACATCATTTTTTGCAATAGAAGATATTATTATGGAATATTTTACATAGAATCTAGTGCTATGGAAGCTTCTACACATATTATAATACTATGAAATCTAATGAGTGAGTAGTGAATGAAACATTGTACAAATAAGATTTGAGAGGCATCCATATTGGTGAGATGGGTCGGCCATAGGCCTACTATTTACATATAAGATAGTATCAAAGTAGAACTTTGAGTGCCTATCGAGACTTGTATGGTAAGTACCTATAATTACTATAGAAGAAATGGAAAATAGTTATGTCCAAGGTTTTAGTGAAGTAGAGCACCAATAATGGTAGGGTAATATCAAGGAGGAGATCAAGATAAATATCCAAAGGTTAGCTTAGATAGCCTTGAGAAAATTATAGATACATTAACATAAATGGTGCCACAATGATTGGTGTTGAAATGTGGGGAAGCACCATAAATAAACGATAGAAAGGAATACCTAAAGAAATAATAAAAGAGGCCAAAGAAAAAGTGAAAAGATCGACCAAAAATGGAGAATGCAACTATAGTAAGGCACAAGTACCATTTCATGTAGAAGCCAAGGTGGATATCAAACCTTATGTTAGGGAAGTTGATTCCATCGAACTACAACAATTAGATGTATACTTTAATATGTATGAAGTAATTGGTAAACAAAAGATTTCATTTGCTCGATTGAATCTTGAAATCCATGCTTTGGCATGGTGGGAGAGTGATGCAATTAGAAAGGTACTAGAAAATGAGCCACTAGTGACTAATTGGGAGGTGTTAAAGGATATGATCAAAGCTCAATTTTACACAATTGAATGTGACAGACACCAATAGATAGTATGGTATTACATCACGGAAAGAAACAATCTTTCTTGTTATTGTTTCTTTGTGGAAATATTCTTAATCAACAGGTGTGGCATTAACTAATCTATTTTGTAGATTTTCTTCTCCTCTTTCTCCATTCACCCAATTTAATAAGGCACGAGTGAAATTTTTATTTAAAACCATAAAAATATTAGTTATGACTTTAGCATGAACTATCCCAAAGTGACAGAAAGCTATATGAGGTGAAAATTGGTTAGTTTATTGCTGCCACACCTAAGATGTCCTTGGTGTTTCTGTGCAATATTACCGATGACCTGTTATCCACTATTTTGCAATAAGGATACACTACAAGAGAAAAAAGGACATTGGTGAGGGGCGAAAATGGTCACCATAAGCTCATTGGTGAGGGTCAAAAGAGCCTTCGATCACCAAAAACCGAACGTCACCAAAGGTGGCGATACCGCCGAAAAGTATAGGTGTTGTGGTGACATTCAAAGTCCGTCTGTCAATAATGATTTATAGTGACGGATAGTGACGGTCACCATTGCATATGAGCAATCGGTGACGAACAACCAGCCTTCGTCACCAAAAAAATTGAACGTCACCAAAGGTAGGCGTCGCCGAAAGTATAGGTGTAGTGGTGACGATCCAAGGTCCGTCACCAATAATGATTTATAGTGACGGATATGGTACCGTCACCATTTCATATGAGCAATGGTGACGGAAAATAGCCTCCGTCACCAAAAAAGCCGAACATCACCAAAGGGTGGCGTCGCCGAAAAGTATGTGTAGTGACAGCAGTCAAGGAATCAGTCACGAATATTAATTATAATGACGGATAGTGACCCGTCACCATTTCATATGAAACAAGCAATGATTTTTTCGTGATGGACCTTTCATGGTCAGTCACTATTGAGTGCTATATATATAGCGACGTTCATTGACCGTCACCATAAACGCATTGGTGACATCAAGGATCCGAAATCACGAATAATGACTATAATGACAAACAATGACCCTCACATTTCGGATAAACAAACCAACGATTTATGGTGACGGACCGTTAATGGTCATCACTATTGATGCGTATATATATGGTGGCGTTACGTTGACCGTCACCATTTCATATATTTTGGTGAGGGATCGAAAAATGTCACCATAAGCTCATTGGTGATGGTCAAAAGAGCATCCGTCACACAAAAACCGATCTTCTATCTATTCCCTATATATGAATATCGTGGCACGATGGAATCGAACCACCAACCTCTCGCTTGCAGTAGCGTGTGCTCTTCCATTGAGCTAGCACCCTTTAAAGAATTCAGACTTTGAAGCTAGCAATTGCCCCCTAAAGGTGCAAAGATACACCAAAGGGAATAAGCGAACCAGGAAAACCTGAAAGAACTCGTGTCCTTGCTCCTATTTTTATTCTATGACACTCTACAAAGTATGATCTTGCAGTCTATCGAGCGTATATGTACCAGATGGATTAACTAATTTAATAGTAAATGTTATATTGGATCAAATAAATGAATAACCGCAGAGGCTTTTACGATACATTTTTAATCCTTACACCAAAATCTCTTAATATTCAAGTCTATGCAGACCAACTCGTTCAAAGTTCAACTGAAGTAGATTTTAAATGGAAAGCCTAAAACGACGCAAGTAAGTTTACAAGTTAACATTTGATATAAATTCTCAAGTGCAATTTATATGACAAGTGTATGCCATAACCTTGAAACTAGTTTCTTAGCTAAAAATAATCTCTTAAAGTCAACAATGACAATAGAAAACATAGTCATGGCAAGCAAAATTCTCTTGTTTTTTCTAATGAGGGCATGTAACTTGTCGATAGAGGTTGTATGAAAGTATCAAACCATAATCAATTTCACTAAAACATGGGATGACAAAGTCTTGTTAAGCAAGAGAAGGTTTAGTTGAATATATGAAAGCATCAGAGCTAAATGATATAATTAAACTAAAAAGTGAATCGTAAAAAAATGAAATTTCCATCATATACATCGATCGTCGCATGACTTTGCATCAATGTACTGAATTAATATGACTTCAAATTTTGAAATTTCTTCTCGCAAGATCACATTTATCATTAAAAAAATCTCGATCTAATACATGAAGTAATCATGAATCCTTCAGATTTAGGTATTGCAATATCCATCTCGTACTCGATAGATCTAGTGAATCTTAAATATTCTTATAGTTAGTAAATTGCACCAAGAGTGTGCAAAAGAACGAATACAGGAACATGGATAAGAGAAGTGGGGAGATTGTATAAAAAAATAACTCAAGCGAAATATCACTAAATGCAAATTCAACCCATGTGAGGCTAATTTAAATTCAATTGTTGTGAATTTTCAAGTGAAAGAAAGTTTGCATCGGTAGTCCCAAGCAATAGGGACTCACAAAAATTGTTATAGAAGAAAAAACTTGGAAGGGAAATTGAGGTTTGAGGTTTGATGATGTTGATGAAGCACATATTCTACTTGGTGAAAAGCAACATGAAATTCAGTGTAGAAGTATTCGAGGAATCTTTTTCACATACGGATATCGTTGTCACTCAAGCATTCCCTGAGATCTTTGGCCACAAACATTATGTAGAAATATAACATGTCGAATCTCACGATCTACCTATGGATGATTACATACGTGAAGTTTGTATGCACGGAGAGTGGATTATGTAGCCTTTTACATGTAGTGTTATTTGGAGCAAACTTGACTTTCGTGAATACTTTAGTCATGGGTCGTCCGTGGATCTTTGTCTCCCGACTAGACATAGACATATATTGCAATCGGATAGAAGGAGAAATAAGCATGGAAATTATCAGTATTAAGGGTTAGCGCAAAGGTCATCCAAAATGCTTTGTCATATGCTTATGGCTCTGTAAGAGAACACCGGAACTATTAGGGGTAAAGGATGTTTTTTCAAGAATGTGCACTCGCGTTGCTGATAGAAAAATCATTGCAGATGAATTTAGATTGCTGTTCTGCGAGGATATTTTCATGGAAGTGAGAACTCCAAGGGGAGAAAAACTATTCTCAGGAGATCCAAAGAATTATTGGAAAGAGTGGAGTTGCCAGTGATGAGGCTACAATTTGCATAAAGTGATGTGCCAATGTTTCTTTTCAAGAATTGGAGATGGGATTATCACTTGGGGACCTCCTTTATTTCAATTTGTGAAATACCTTGTGTTGATCCAATGATATGGAAAAATAAAGCCTTGTTGAGAAAATAGATTGCCATCATTGAATCAAGAAACTTGTACATAGATGCACTCTACATGATACTCTTCGTATGGTAAGAGTGTGTTTGGAAATAGTATTTTTATACAAACCTTAGATCACATTAAGTATCTTCCTCCAAGCTGCAGTAGATAGGAGCATCATTATAATACTTGATCGTTCCAGGGCACAAGCAACGATTTTTCACCTATAGCAGAGACTCTGGAATTGAGGCTCTTAGAAAAGCAAGATTGATAGCATTGTCAGATATGCTTACCGTAAAAACAAAAATAATTTTGAAAGGCCTATCATCTATACTATGTGAAATAAGGATAAGTTTTTCAAAGATGTTGAGGATTAAAAGATGAAAGACCGATGCATCTTACATACGTTATAGCATCCAGAGTACTGGCAGTACTACGTTGCGTATTCTAGCTTGCTTTTGAGAGAATAATCTAAAGAGAAAAACTGGATCCCAAACAACCCTTGTTCAATAGCACAGTAGCCTCAAAGAGAGAGGAATAGCTTCCATCCCGATCCATAATTATTTGTGATAAGGGGACTTAGGGGTGTATATAAGTATATGTACATGTGCCACATTGGAAAACGTTTTGATGAGCCAACCTACAAAATGGAATAGACCAATCTATTCATGGAAGCCAACTTATATACATACATTGGATGTATTACAAATTATTTTTTTCATCTACTTGAAAAGATTACCTACCTGTGTAGCCACCTACAATTCCATGACTAGAGCAGGAACCCGAGGAGTGTTGCAGTATTCATGACATGAATATTTCACACTTTGGCTTTGTGAGCCTCCTTTGAGGAGAAGCCCCCACGCATGGGAGTTTTCATTTATATTTGCATAGACTACATATTGTATGTGGTAACCCATTTATTCTCATCAAATATCAGTCATGCATGTATAAACCCATATATTCCCTTGAAAATGTGAAAGTTTCACGTCTAAAGTCCCTACATTCACCATTTAAAAGAGAAATTGGGTTTGGGCCTACGTGAGTTTAAGGAGGAGGAATATATTTGAAGACGCGAATTACTCTATCACATTTCATTTAAGTCATTACTCTATGATTTCTTTAAAATCATAAATAAGTTATGCTAGCATCTTCAACGAATAAATATCATGATGTGGGAGGGCTAATAAGTCCCACATTGGCGAGTTCGAGTTTCTTTAACATCAATATCACCAATGACTTTCATGGCTACTAATGGAGCATAGACTCCATCACATATACACATGACATGCAAGGATTTTCCCACTCAATCACCGTAGACCTTGAAACTTGATAAGAGTGGTTGATATGCTGTAGGCTTCAGGGCACAAACAGTAGAAGTCACAGAAAGCATCTTTGATGTGCCAACTTCCAAGTGACATTGAATGAAGACAACTTTAATTAAAATTTTGAACCACAGTGACATTTAGGAAGAAAGAAGTTTGAAAGCATCTAAAACTTTTGAAAATTTGGCTGCCAGCATTTACAAATAAATTGATGTTTTTAAGTATTTTCGTGTGGTGTTTGTACTGATGATAAGTGTCTTTGAGATTACTAAAAAGTAGTGTCTATGTCATGACAAAATCGCTGTAGTCGACCGTGCTCTTTTTGGCAAAATATTATTAAAGGATTATCTAGTATAGGAACTGATTTGAAAGGGAATGACTCTCTAGTTGGCAAACCAAAACTCTATCCAAAGTCTCATTCTATAATTGGCCAATTCTAAAATATCATAAATGTGTAGTCCGATAGAGACTATAACTGCATCAAAAATATCTATCTGGCTCCGTAGTGTATAGACTGCACAAAATACGACAGCTTGGGTCTATGTCCATGGGGGATTGGATTAATAAGTGCTCTTAATGGAAAAGATGATCAAAACCATATTTGCAAGAAAACAAGCTTTAAGAAGCAAAGCCTTACTACACGGCTACTATATCCCAGCATCACGCTCGCTCCTTCATCCGTGCTTCATTTGAGTACAACACTTCTGGACATAATTGAGTATTATATTTTTTGGTATAGCTAGGATGGATCCAAGGCTAAGTTTGTGAGAACTCATGGAACTTGAAGATAACATTTTCTAGCATGGAAGATTTAGCAAGTCCAAAGAGGCCCTTACAACAACTCTTGGGATCTAGATGTTTGGAACTTTAGGTATGAAGTCAAGATGGACACCCTTAAGGAGACATAGGAAAATATTGGAGGGAATTCTAGAACCTGTGATCAATAGAGATGCAACAAACACTCACCAAAAAACTCCTATAAATTTAGTAATTCCAACGCAGGGGGGACATGATGACCGAAAATGGAGAGCTTCCAAGATTGGATTCGTACACGGTAAAGAGAGGCCATGAAAGAAGGTGCTAACTTCAACAAAACCCTGGAAGAAGGTTTTGGGTGTGAAGGAGGACTTGACTAAAAGCAAAGACTTTATTACAACTATCCAATTAAAAACAACCTAACACGGGATCATATCCCGAGGAAAAGTGTTCTCCTTATGGCCCTTCAATCATGCCCCCCTATATGCCTCTCGCTCCTTATGTGTGAGTACCCCCGTTGCTATTTCAAGTCGTTTTAGAGAGAAACATGACCTCAATCGGACGATTTTCCACCATACTGTATCTCTTTCAAACTGCGGCATACATGATATCTACAATCCCCAAATCTTAAAGAAATTTGGAGCACATGTATGACACTCATGGAAGTTTTGTCAAGAAAGAAACATCAAAGATTTTCGTATATCAATTTATGAGGAAGCCTTGAGAAAGACTGAGTAGTCAAGCGTGGGGACATTTATAATTGAAATAGTAAAAAGCCACTCGTGTCCAGAAGACAAAATCCCCCATAGAGATGATTGTAGACATTTAAAAACTACAGTAGCTTTGAATCCTCCATCTCGACAGAAAAGAAGTAGGGATCTGCATGTAACAATCGAAAAACTAAGAGACAAGGAGGATATTTACTGACACAATAGACCTATGAAAGCTCCGTAACAATACTAGCTAATGACGAGAGGCATGACCAAGGGATTAGAAAAGCGCTCTTTCTATAAGATATGCTTATTTGACGTTGGAAGAGGACTTTTCCATAATATGCCGTAGCCTCAGGATGAGTAGTCAAGGGCTTATGTTGCATTCACATTGAATTGCATTATCAGACGAAGTCGGTGAAGTACAAGCATGTTCACATCTAGAAACGTAAATCGCTACCCCGAAATATCAAAAACATAGCAACCGATTTGCTTTTCCAATAAGGGTTTGATATCGCTCGGAAAAGATGGGAATGTTCTATCTACTTGAATAAAGGGTTGGGAGTAATTATTATTGATAATATCATGAAAAAGCATCAAAGTTTTAAATGGCACTATCAATAAGGTACTTCACATTTAATCTCATCATGAAGCCTCGTTGTAACTTACCCCTAGGATGACCCCTATGTGTGATGTACATATTATGTTTAGGAAATCTGAGTGACCCGTGAGGCCGTTGGAACTCCCGGAAACCACAAGGCTTGGAACATCCTCGGATGGTCGAGTTGGACACCTTGGAAGGGTAGTAGCATATGTCGATGGACTATGGATGTGTAGTAGAAAAGGGGTTGCACTACTTTGGTGCTTTCTGCGTGTCTAATGGGAGAAATGAGCTTATTGGGTTGGATGTTGTTGGGTTTGAGACATTGAACTCGCATATGTGATAAAGTAATGGTATGTCACCTAGCTTTTTAGAGATAAGCCATTTTCCTATGGAATCGAAGCCCCACTGTGGGTGACCCGTTATGTTGAGACATGTGAGCATCGTGGTCATATGGTCAGTGTAAGTTGGAACATCCGAAGATTTGCGCTCAATTCGTGTCTCTTTGTTTTTATGACTTCTCGTTATAGCATTAATTATATATTATTATGTGCTGCATGTGAATAGTAATCTAAATGGTGTTATTATGAAATTGCGTATCTTCGTATATGAGTGAAATGCATCATAGAATACACATTAAACACGATAACATATGTTTCAGGGAAAGGTGAATCAGAAGAAAAAAAATCACAAAATAATGGTTTACATAAGTAGTCTAAACACCACATAGAGGGTGACCGGGGGGCATTACACTTGCAGAGGCTTAAACTCGTGCCTCCCTTAATTATATGAGTGTCACAGATGGTGACTCTGCCATGAGATGCGAAATGGAAGATTTCGCCATTCGTATCAAAAGTCATTTCGCAAAGGCACCTGTCTCGCGCATTTTTCACCTCAAAGACTCCTTGCTTTCTCAATGTTTGGTTCAATAATGTCGACGAGTACCTCGTGATTGAAGATTATAAGCAACAGGACATCATGGTGAAGAAAATTCTAGAGACGAAAAGGAAGAGGTCATGGAGTGGGGGATGGATATTTGAACCCCCGCCTAGCAGTCCCTCAAACCACTACAAGGCTAAACCCCCCTCATTAACAAAAAGTTGTGTGCTCGAAAGCAATGGAAGTTCTAAACTGATGTGGAAGGGCAGCTTGCATGAAAGGAGGATACACAGTAACATAGTAATTATGTAAAGGGTGGATACTAGAAGAGCAATTGTAGTGAAGAGCACTACGACAAGGGGGGAGCATGATTACTCTAATGTTTGATTCTAAGACTGCGAGGAGCCCCACAAATATGTACCATATGCAACTGACGTCGTCACTCTGAACACAATATTGAAGTAGCTTCAAGGCGGACTCTGCAGTGAAGCCAAAGTAGCAAAGAAAGATCGATATTTTCAAGCTTCTGCATACCGTTTTCTGTCTATAACCACTATATCCATCTCTAGTATATCTGCATACCCGAACCATATCACGTACAGCTACAGAAACCCATATCAATATAGTTCACGTATGCTTTCTCGTAAATCTTAAATAGTGATAAATATGTTATGGCAGCAACTTATAATTTGTAGCATGCACTCTTTCTAGCACTAGAAGAGAGCTATCATCATGCTCAAAAAGTGAAGAAACTAAGTTTGAACACACAATTTTGTGTTAGATGGGCTAGGTATGAGTCTAAGGATGCTTTTAGTCCGAGATCAGGTGTGCACTAATCTTATAGTCTAGAAATTTTTGACTTATTATGTAGGCTTGGTTTTCCCTTCGAGAGAGTTGAAATCCCTAATTGCTTCAAACTCTGGCATCAACCTTGTGTATTTGGTTTTCTAAGGACACTTTAAACAATGTCACAGGATGATAATCCTCATCACTAATGCTAATGTAGATGAGAAATTAATGATAGTATATGACTTATTTTCGCATGCATATAGATCACTCAAACAATGGTGCAATAAACTTCGAGGACTTGACTACATAAAATAGCATAGAGAAGCATTTAAGGAGAACCCAAATAAAAGTTTTTATGTCAGTGACAAATCTGAGTATGTTGTTGAATTATAAAGTGGGTTGTTGAGCTCATTGTTTTTCTTGCATTAGAAGGTGTTTAATACTTCATTGTGCAAAAAAAAAACATTAAAATAATCAAGGTGTAACATGGCACATTTCAGACCTTGCTGCAGAGTGAGTAAAATTACATACAAGAAATAAATCACATGCACTGAGGTATTAAAATGAATAACCAGGAAGTTGTTCATACCATGGATCATGCAATATCCACCAAAAAAAAAAATAGATCTGAAGGCTTGAAGTTAACCCTAGACATCAATCTCAAATGGCATGAATTGTTCCACTTATTATTAAGTAGGTTGTTCACCCTATTTTGACATTAATTAGTCTTCTTTGAGTCTTTAGATCATAAAGATATTTCAATATTGGCACAAGTCATTGTAAATTGACCTCAAATGATCAATACACATTCAATTTTCCCAAGCATGACAACTCAATTAAGTGCTTGTCTTAGATCCAAGATAAGTAAATGGGTGAAATAAAAATATAGAAAATTAAATAACCTTGGATCTAGTGACCTAGATTTAGAGATATAGAAAGCAAAACCCTCCAAAGAATTCAGAGCAATATTCCTTTTTCTAATGAATCATCAATAGGGTAGTTCAACCATGAACCCATTACATCTTCATGAATGGAACTAGAAGTAGTTAAAGACATGTCATGTACAATTGACTCCAGAGTATTATCCTATCCATAAGATAAGCCTTCCCAGGTAACACAACATCATCATTTTATAGTGTTTTGACAGTGGAGTTGGAAAAGGACGCTTGACCACTTTGTTCACAACCTGACCATTTTACACAGGAGTTCTTTGACATCATTCTCTACATCCTGGATCTCTTATGTAGTTGTACATAATCCCAATTCACCCTTGTCACATCTTAACATGCTATCCATTATAAGTTAATGTTGAGGAAGAATCCATTTTTTATGCATGAACAAACTCTACAAATGGATGCATAGGAAGTGCATATTCCAGTTTTTGGAATGGTAGAATATTATACATGAATCAATAGAAAGTGAACACAACCTATGAACCATCATATTTTGGAATAATGGAGATGGAAAACGAAGTTTTGACAATGACACTCTGATTGTACTTTGAACCCATTATTGAATGCAACCACATTCACACGTAGGCGGTGGAACTAGAATATTTCCAGTAGTTTATTGAGTACAAAATGCATTTATGTCCAACAAACTTGTTAGATTAAGACATGAAAAATCAACCAACAACTAACAATGAAAGAGGTTGATCCCAAATGTTCTGGAATGCAGTTTGAATACCCTATTTTTAAGTTGGAAATTACGAAGCATTGAGTTCTATGCTTCTGCACTTTCATTTTTATTTTATTTTTACAGGAACAGATATTGGTTTATATTAAAGCCTTGCCATGAATGCCTCTAATCAGGTTACATAATATGAGGGCAAAGCCCAGTTTTCCTCTCCTGCCAGGAGCTCAATGACTCGGACACTTATAAACCGATGATTCTTACATACAGCAATCGAATCAATATCCGTAATTTTCCCAAGATTGTGGATACAAACAAACTGATTCAGTAAAATGCAATAAAAAATGTAAGCAAAAATTTTAAGGAATGAGATCCCATGCTTCGTCCCTGTCTCTTAGAAGAGTGTCGATAGAGAGGAGGACTGATTTATTGGCTTCTGAATCTGCATCCTTGTTATTCTCCCTCAACACATGGAAGAAGTTCAAACTCTGAAAAGTTTTAACCAATGTTTTGATTCTTGTCATCAATCTTGCAAACCTGAAATCTGTAGGGGCAGAATTGCCCACTATAGCTTTTATAATGGACTGAGAATCGCCAATTACATTTACCTCTTTGATGCCTAGGTCTTTGACTTGCTTGAGGCCTTGGAACAGAGCCAACGCTTTTGCTTGGATGCTAGTGTTGTGTCTCAAGCCCCAGGCATAACTATGCTCGATTATGCCTTCTATATTCTTTATGACACCTCCTACACCAGCTTTCACTGGATTGGCTTTGGCTGCCCCGTCAAAGAATAAGGAGTGTTTGGATTGCTTGTTAACCCAATCTGAGAAGTCTTTTTCATTAAATCTAATTTTCCATTCTTTGCTTGGATTGCTTAACCTTACTACTTCATAAAACTGGAGGCCCATCATGACGCCCCATTCAAAATCCTGCTGACTTAAATTTGTATCCTCAAGCTGATCGCCCAAGCTTTCTTTCAGCTCGCATTTGATCTTGATCATGAAAATCTTTGCATCCTGCAATTTATCTCTGAAAATTCTCTTGTTCCTCTCAAGCCAGATTTGCCAACAAATGATCTTTGTCAAGGAAAGCCAAGAAGCCTTAAAAAATTTGTTTTTTGGAATGACTCCTGGATATCTGTGCAGCCAATTGGCAAACAAATCAGTGATGGAGATGGGAAATGTGAAATTGATTCTCCAAGGGCCAGAAGCTCATGCCAGATCTCTGTTGCGAATTTGCATTCCAGCAATAGATGGCAGGCATTCTCTTCATTTTCTCTGCACATTATACATCTGGAAGGCCCATGGAAGCCCCTTTTCTTCAATCTGTCTTCTGTCGGGATTCTGTTGTGGCACAAGAGCCAGTGGAAAAGATCAATTTTAGGAATGGACGTGTCGCTCCATATCCCCTTCCAAGGCGTGGGATTACGAAGGACATGGGGTTGTTCCAGCAGTTTTATATATCCCTGCACCACAGAATATTTGCCCGCATGAGAACCCCAACCGCATTAATCAAGTCTCCTAGCGTGGATCGAGGCCATGCCCTTCATATGAGCGAATAAGTCAGGGCAGTCCAGCTTCAACTCCGTTGGCACCTAAAGCTGCTTCCAACTCTGCCAATTACAATTATCCCAGCACAAGATGTCCCACAGAGTTATGAAGCCAACATTGGACATCCAAGACCGCAGCGCATGCAGAGATCTGACTTCAGCAAGTGGAGGATTATTCATAATGTGATCCTCCCAGATATTAATTTGTTTGCCATTCCCCGGGATCCAGAACGCATGGTGATTGATCAACGGAGTGGCTTTAGCACAGAGCTTGAGAAAGTGCAATCTGTTTTTTGGGAGGGGTTTATCAAGACAGCATTTCCTTTGGCCAAAGAAGTATTTCTTCCATAATGCAGTTTGTGCCCAACCAGGATTAGGAGCTATAATCCTCCAAATGATTTTTGCTCCCATAGCCACGTTTTGAGTGCAGAGGTCTTTGAAGTTCAAACCACCTTCCATCTAGGGCTTGGAGACTTTGTCCCAGCTAACAAACGGCATTCTCTTCTCATTCTGTTTACCCCCTTTCCAAAAAAACTTTCGGATGAAATCCTCCATTTTCCTAATAATGCAAGGAGCCAACAAAACAAAGAATTAAAAAATTGGGAGACTGCTGAGAACAGCGTTGATGAGCATTGACTTACCTGCAAGGTTGAGCTAAGAGAAACCCCAGGCCTGGATCTTGAGCTTGAATTTTTCTAACAGAGGGAGCCAATCTCTGCTGAAGGCGATCTTGTGGAAGATTGGGAGGCCAAGATACTTGAACAAAGACCAGTTGGAGGAGGCAACAAAGCCCAAACATCTGGAAATGGCATTGAGAGTATTGGCCAAAATGTTCCAACAGTATATATGACATTTCCCCTTATTTAGTTTGCTGCCCGTTTCATCACAGTAATCATCCAACACATCTTTGAACCTTGATGCCGAAAGCACAGAGGCTGCGCCCAGCAATAGAGAATCGTCAGCAAACAAAGCATGATTTATATTTTTGACTCCTCTTGCGATGTTGAGACCCATAATCTCTTGGTCTTGTTGCTTCTTGTCCAAATAAAAGCTAAGAACAAAATCTTAAAGGACAAATAGGAGGGGGGAAAGAGGACACCCCTGCCGAAGCCCTCTCGTAGCTTTGAAGAAATCTGTTGCTCGCTCATTCACCAGAGGGGCGATCCAAGGCTCAGAGATACAAGCCCAAATCTAGTTGGTAAAGTTAATCCCAAACCCAAGCTTATGCATAACATCCAACATAAAGTTGTGTCTAACACGATCAAAGACATTTGCTAGGTCTAGTTTGACAACCATACCCTTTTCTTTTCAATGCAGGCTTGAATGGATCACCTCTTGAACTAAGATGAAATTGTCCACAATCTGCCTTCCATGAACAAAACCACCTTGGTTCTCCGGGATAATACTAGGAAGGATACTTTTCAATCTATTGGCAATCACTTTGGTTATCAGCTTGTAGCCTATGTTGCATAGAGAATAGGGCGAAACCTGTTGAAATTATTGGCGCCTTTTTCCTTAGGGATGAGGGCAAGAAAGGCAGAGTTAGTGCTGCCCCCAATTTTCTGACAGGCTTGGGATTTCAAAACCATTTTGTACAAATCCTTTTCCACTATCTGCCAACAAGATTGAAGAAATCTAGCTGTAAAATCGTCCGGTCCTGGGGTTTTGTCAGGCTCCATAGCAAAGAGAGCAGCCTTTATTTCCTTTTTAGAGACCTTTGCTTCCAATAACTGATTCATCCTGGAGGTAATATTTGAAGGAACCACATCTAGGAATTTAGAATTCTGGACCATCACCCCTTCTTCACTATAAATATTTTTAAAATGAGAGAAGGTTGCCCTTTTAATGCTAGTGAAATCATTGTGAATTATGGTCTCTTCCTTGATTTCTGAGATGGAGTTAAAGCTTCTCCGCACTTGGGCTTGCTTGTGGAAGAAGGAGGAGTTCCTGTCTCCCACTTTAAGCCAAAGACTGCGAGATTTTTGTCTCCAATATTCTTCCTTTGACAGGCATGCCTTATGAAACTTCTGTTGTAAACCTGCCTCCCTATCTAGAACTTCTTTTGTAATTTCTGCAATTTCCGAATGCAAGTGATGGAGCTCCAGACTGTCTTGGACTTGTTTTCTTTCAGTTGCAGGGTTAGGAAGGGATTTGGCCCAACTTTTCAGAACAGATTTCACTCTTCTGAGCTTCTCCTCCCAAACGAAGAAGGAGGAGCCCTTGACAAGCAGCCTCCAACATTCCTTAACCGTATTCATGAAGTCCGACCCCTTGACCCATAAAGGACTAAATCTGAATGGAATAGGGTCGTGATCAATTTGGGCCAGAAGTTCAAGCTTGATAGGTTTATGATCTGAAACGCTGCAAGGGAGAATATGCATTCTAGCCTCTAATCCTAAAAGGAGAAAAGAACTTTGAACGAGAAATCTATCCAGCCTTGCAGCAATATGCCCCGAACCAACTCTTTTGTTTGACCAGGTGTACTTACCATTAGAGGGCTTGATGTCGAGCAAGTCCCAATCCTGCATGAGGTCCTCCAACCACTCCCTTGTTGTATCCCTTACGATGTTGCATCCTCGCTTCTCTGACAAGAGCAAGGTGAGATTAAGATCGCCAGCAATGATGGTGTTTTCCAAATTCTCCATTTCTGTTAGATTTCTAATGGAGTCCCAGCAGGCCTTTTTCTCCCCTGCATTTACTGGGACATACACATTGAAGAGACTAATGACCTTCTTTGTATCAAGATGTTGAAGTTTCAAGAACAGCCAGTGAGTATTTAGGATCTCAATGACCATCGAGAATTTGCTAATATTCCAAAGAGTGCCTAGCCCAC
Source organism: Pinus albicaulis (assembly GCA_034641835.2). Taxonomy (NCBI): domain Eukaryota; kingdom Viridiplantae; phylum Streptophyta; class Pinopsida; order Pinales; family Pinaceae; genus Pinus; species Pinus albicaulis. Next base: position 1,182,652,808 of record CM076580.1, on the reverse strand, counting down.
CGAAGGCTCCTCGAGCAGAGACTGCCTGTCCTCCACCTTTATTCCAAAATTTCTTACTTATTTGGAGGAAGTCTTTATCCTCCACTTTTGTCTCCTAAATAAGAAGTATGTCTGGGGTTTCTATCCTTAGAAGACTTCTTATTGCTTCTTCTTTCACTCTGCTCCCCATACCTCTGCAATTCTAGGAGACAACCTTCATCACTTACTTTTTTGGGTGTGATGAGCTCCCTTGGAGCCCTGTGTCTGGTTTCTTTTCATCTTCGGAGTTTTTTCCAAGGGTTTCTCGAGGGTTGGTTGACTACCCTGGAGCTTATCTTTATAGGTTTCTTGTTCTCTCTTTTCTCGGACACACTTACGGCCTCTTATCGATCTTCTAGCCGAAGTTTGTGAATCCCATATTTCTCCTTCCTCCTTTGATTCCTCCCGAGACTTGTTCTTCCTCTTCAGCTTCTGCATGTTTTTCTTTAGGTCTATCTGAGGCACTTTCTCCTTGCCTCGAGCCTAAAGGGGTCCCTTTGTCTGGGGTCACTTTCTTTTGCATCTCGACCTCCTGGGTGTCCTCTAACGCTGAGCTTAAGGGCCCGAATTTTTTTTCTTGACCATTCGAGGGAGGGGTTTGTCGAACAGTAGCCAGCTAAGGGCCTTTACCATTTGGGACCCCAGATTTGGGGGTTTTATGGGAGGTCTTTGAGTGCTTGATCTAGTTCCAGCCCTCCTCCTTCCCTTTCTCCGCCTCTCCATTGCTCGGGCAACCCCTAGCAAAGTGACCGTAAACATGGCATTTCTGGCACTTGAAGGAAAGCTGCTCATCGTCTAGCTTTTGCACATGAGTCCAACTGCCGACATTGATTTTTATTGCCTCCGGAAGGCCCACCTCTAGATCTACCTCAATGCATATTTGGGCACAGTCGTATTGATCCTTGTTATTTGCCTGGTCAATAAATTTACCCAGGGTGTTACCTATGTGCTTCAGAGAACCCCATTTCCAGCAATGCACTGGGAGATTCAGCAACCTAACCCACACAGGAACAGCCATTGGTACATCCACTGCGTCAAAATCTGGCGTCCACTTATTGAGATACAGGCCCTGAGGTCCCATGAAGTAGGGGCCATTCTGAAAGATCAGGTCTTTATCCTCTTTTGAGATGAATTCGAATAGAAAATAGCCTCTCCACAAGAAATACGAGGTTACATCGTTCTTGATCAACGGCGTCCAATTTTTGACAACCCAGTTCACCGTTGTTTTTGGGGAGGGCCAAAGACCCGTGAACTGTCCCACGAGAGCGCGATCCGCCATGGACAAAGCTACCTGGATCGGACCCTCAGGGGGAAGGGAGATTTCTGGAATAACAACTTTTTCACAAAATTGGCTGCTTCAGTTTTCTTCTTCTTCGGCAGCGTAGCCAGCAACAAGTTGAATGCATCCTTAGCGAACGGACGAGGCGAGGGAGGAGGAACTTGGGGCGAGCCCAGAACCTCCATGGCAGCGTGGAGAAGCCCTTGCTCTGGGCGTGCGCAGGCTCACAGGCAGCTGTAGCAGTAGCGCGGCTCTTGATCAAAATCCCTTCTTCACTTTCATGATTTCCTCATCCCACACCAATTATCAGCCCTAACGTTTTCTTTTGCATTTAATCCCAAACTAGTGTTTTCTACTGCACATGTGGAAATAAAGAAAACAAATTTTTCAATGTCCACAAATGACCAAAATATGTCAATGGGACAACTATCTCAAATCCTGCACAAGGTGATAAGCCCAGTGGAAAAGGGAAGTGTCACCACTATTCCCGAGGCAACAACTTTCCTCATTTTAGTGAAACTCTACCTATGCCCTTTCTCCTTGTCCTATGCATCTGCACAATATCCATATCCAGCTCCCTTGTTGCCATATGAATCACTACCCATCACCCTGTATCTCCTATTGTCATTCTTGTTCCCCATCACTCTCCCCAACACATACCCTTACAAAAAAACTTCAAATATATGGACAATTTACTTGTTGCATTCATTGATTTTAATTTATTTATCACACATATTTAATTGTTATTCTCACAAATCAGTCAAAATTTAATGAACATGTTGGTAGATTTATTGCATATTTTTGAAGGATTTAAGACTAGATCCATGCTTCTGATTCACTAATTTGGAAGGTTAAGTGATAGATTTTGGATTCTGGATCAACCAATTATCCTAGATACATGCCCTAGAACTAGCATTCACTAGCTTTGACGTGAGGATTATTGTCGGCGACAGATGTAGCTTTCCTAAACTGTCCAATCAAACCCCTTGGGATTTATTCAAGGGGAAAAAGTGATTGACAATACTACCTGTCTGAATTTGGATTAGGAGTAAAGAAAAATTCACTTTGAGAGACCATGGATTCTTATACAAATCAACAAAGAAGAATGCCCACTGAAGATGATGAAGCCCACAACTAACAAAAAGTAGTGTTCTGAGTTTTTACATTTACATTAAGGAAAATCCTAGTTTTGATATTTTATAGCTATAAATTGCTAATATCTTTCCATTGAGAAATTATACTTTCAATTATTGCTATCTTTGAATGTATATCTAGCTTAAAGTTGAAAAACAATTTAAATAATTTCTCCAATATGTCTATGATTTACCAACATCACAATGGATCCATAATGACACTCATTCTATGTTTAAGATTCTAAATGATATGCAATTTCGAAAAAAACCTGTGACGCCCATGGGGAAAATTGTTGATGCACTTCACTCACTAGATCTCCCTTTATAACTGACTGTATAACCTGTCCATTCATAAAAGTTGTTAAAAGTCACCACTTGTTAGCAACACTAAAATTAAGATGGGGAGAGCCATGCCTTAAAATTACCCATTTCAAGAGGTAAAGTATAGTTCATTTAGTTTTGAAAGCATTTTCAAAGTTCAAGCTGCAACTGCATACATAAAATACACTTCTAGTTGGAACTTAGTTTAGATCATATATGATTGTGAATATTCTATTGTATAAGAAAGAACGCACCTAACTCATCCTCCTAGTGCATGTTATCCTAGATGATGCAACATTTCTTCTACTTAAATGTTGTTGATGTACCAATGAAAGGGTCAAATCTCACAGCTCTACTTGCTAGAAGTCCCAATAGGGAATCATCTTGAACTATTAGGACCAAAAACATAAGCTCCAAAATTCTGCAAGCAAAGTCATTAAAGTAGATTATAAGGATTGTTTCCCTTATTGGTAGAGAGAAACATTTAAAAAATATAAACACATAATAATTAAACATATTTGAAAAATGAAACTTCCTTCTATGAATCATTACTCTTAACCAACCATATCCTATTCATCATAAACAAAATATCAGAGAAGGAACTAAATCCTAGCAAGAGGATATAATGTCATTGTAAATTATTTATTAAGTACAACAATCCTAGCATATATTGCTTTAAGTTTTGATTTTAAAAGTAAATTTTGACAAGATCCTGGTGCATCGGTGTTCAATAATGACTTTTTATTCATATTAGTTCCATATTACCTTGAGTTCTTACATTAGAAGGTAAACATGCAATGCTCAGTGTTCTCATTTTTCTAGTATTTAGAAGACGACCAACATGTGAGAATGAATGGCATACATTACTGAAATGCCTTTTTTATGAGAGTATAGTTGCAATTAGAAGTGTAGCATATGTAACTCAATCCAAGAAGTCTAAAAAAGTTTAAATTCTTCAAAAATAATGCATGTTGGTGAAAAAAGTTCAAATTCAATATGATTCGAAATACATAATAGAAAACTCTAAAACAAAGATAGGTTTAAAGAGGATATAAGTAGAGCACAAAATCATTCATGAGCCTTACAACACAAACCATCCCTAAGCCTTGAATATATTTTTAACATAATTTTGGGATCATCTGGACTTATTATTTACTACTATTTGCTACGTTTTTTACTCATCCAGGCCTCATTAAAGCAATATGTTTGTAGTCTGGTGCTTTCATTTGGTCACATATTGATGAAAAGTTGTAAATTGTAGGAATCTATAGGGTTAGGTAAAGTAGACCATTAGGAGGTTGTAGAGCTTGAGTGGGCCTGACAGTAACAAACATGTGTTTCATAAGAGGCCAAAGGATCAAATCCAGAGTGGGGTAGAATATATACACCTCAGTAGACTTTTGCAGACAAATCACTAGGTGGAGGTGGGTCCTTTGTCCCTTGCCTCAGAGAGAAGAAGTAGAATTGATGAAATATAAAGTTCTCTCAAATTTATAGCTTATCACTCATGGGAAACCTACCCAAATTTGATTTCTCAAGTAGTCTAAGGCAAATTTGAGATTTATCTTGAAAATAAGTTCCAAAACCCTTTCACTGTAGTCACTGTACAATGATCTATGTTTCCAACTGCCTTTTTGCAGTACCTTTTATATTTCTCATACAGATAACAAGGGCTTGACTAGTCTGAATGATAGCTTGCACAGAGGTACTTCTTTATTTTACACCATTTTAGTTGTCTTTGATCTTGAAATCCTGTGTACTATCCAGAGATTCCTACAATGCAAGAAAACTATGTCATGGCCTAAATCTGGTAAGTATCTCATAGCCGACATCTGCTTTGCCACTACTAATAAACATTTTATTTTGTTTTGAGCTCAGTTTTTCTTAAGTTTGCAACTTCAACACTACTTCACTTTCATATGATACGCTTTGGTATGGGTGTTGTTGTGAGGTTGCTACAACTGATCCTGGATGTATATTTTTGTCCCATTTAATGAAGTATTAAGGAATATATCAAGGATATTCACTAAGCTTACAATTCAAAATTACCAAGTAACAATCCAACTAAGAAATATTATAAATATAGATATTACCCACATTCTGATAAATCATAACAACCCTCAGAGGCAGAAAGTTCTGAATATGAGAAGCACTTTGGATTTTGGACAGCAATAGAATAGGAAGGAATGCTTTTATTTACTTGGCATCATCATGTTGTGCTAGATGAAGACTTCTATTACATGATCAACTGGGCAAGAGTTGGCACAGGTATCAATTTTTATCAGACTACAGGTATCATTTTGTTAATTTTGGGCAACTAGATCCAAAATTCATGTTGCATTGCTCATATGATGATGATGATATTTTTGTTGGATTCCTCTTTCGGAGAGGTGCAAGATTGATCTAAAGATCATCTTGTTTGGATGATAAGAACTTATATTTTGATTTTATTTTCCACACATGTGCAAATTGTCAAGGTCGACCAGAATTGTAATGAAGGCTTGGAAGCCCAATAGATGTGTCACACACCCTCATTGATGGATATAAATTGGAGAGAGATGATGTCCATTTCATCATCAACTCATCACGCATTTCCTCTTGTGATCTGATTGGTTCATTCAGCCTTTGGAGGCCTCTCTCTCTGACATGTGCGGATCTGAAGCGGAAGGAGTGCGAACTGTTTTTAGGGCTCTTTGCTAGTGCATTGACACGCGTTGACCGTGGGTCAAAGCTTGGATTTTGACCTCCATTATTGTGTAGAAAATCCAATCTCTTGAGGCAGCATTGGAGAGAAAAACGATCGAGGAGAAGGGTGACCTTTGACCACAGCCCTAGACCGCAGCGTTGAATTTCTACATTGACTTTTTCTGTTGACCAGTGTTGACCTTTTTGGAGCTGTCTTTGAGGGGTGTGTGTGTGACACTTGGAGGATTGGATGATCCAACTATGTATACTCTTGAGAAAAATGGTTTTGTTGAAAGGAAGAATAGAACCATTGTGGAAGTTGCTTGTGCCATTGTGTATGTTCAAAATAGATGCCCGCATTCCACATTAGACTCCAAGACTCCCGAAGAAGTCTTCTCTAGTAAGAAGCCCGATGCCTCCCACTTTAGGCTTCAAATGACATCATCAACATGAGATCCAAGTTCGACAAAGTCAATCTTGAGCTCAAGGCTCAAATTCTGGCCAATCCTGCTTTTGATTACACCAAGGACACACATCAATGGGTCAAGAAGTCGTTGTCATCAAGCCTACAATAAAAAACCCTAGATAAATGAACATGACAGCAAAAGGGGTCACATCAATGGGTCAAGAAGTCATTGTCATCATGCCTACAATAACAAACTCTAGATAAATGAACATGACAACAAAGGGGGTCAATGACCTAGCCAGGGCCACATTAGGGCTAGTAGTTACAATTGTAACCACAGAGAATATTGTTAGTGGATATATCTAGCATCTCATGCCAAATGAGGTGCTACCATATATTTTGAAGATTCTTCACTTGCCAAACACTAGGGCAAGCAATCTAGTATGGCCTTTGTCTAACTACTATAATTGTGATACTATCTAACATGAAAATTCAAACAAGGGGGAGCCATAGCAGATCTTCACGTCTTTATGAGGTCCCCTTCAGAGGAACCCCTCCATATTATTCACATTTTTTGTTTATATATTAAATTCATAGAAATAATGAAGGGAGGGGATCCCTCCAAGCAATAAAACACTGTTCTGCACATGGTTTATGATAACATTTTTGCCAACTAATTAACTAGTTTAGATTTGCATGTTGTCTCTTTTTTGGGATTAATATAAGAAACTAGGGAGTTACGCAAATATTTAAGAGTCAAGACATTTCATGAAATCAAGGGCTTGTAAATCCATTGCTTCAAATGCCAGTGTCAACATTAGATTCAAATTTGACAAAGTCTATCTTGAGCTCAAAGCTCAAATTATAGTTGATCCTGCATTTGATACATTAAAAAAACTCATCAATGGATCAATAAGACATTGAATGAGTGCTCTGTCATCATGCTTGTTGTAGTTAATCCTAATTAAATGAACACAAAAATAAAAGGAGTCAATGGATGCGCTAGGACTACATTAGGATTGGTAGTTAAAACTATAACTAGAGAGAGCATGTGATCACCGGCTATATCCATGGAATTTCAAGCCAAACGAGGTGTCACCATCTCATTTTAAGAGTCGCAACTTACAAACACTAGATAAGACTTTCAGCTCTAATATGGTCTTCATTCAACTAACACCATCGCACTCCTATCTAACACAAATCTTAAAAAATGAGGCAAAGTCACTGCAAATCTTCAAGTCTTTATGAGGTCCCATTCAGGGGAATCCTTCTATTTTCATATGAAATCCATGGGTTCTATCTCTATATTGAATTCATGGATACAACAACGACAAGGTTCCCTCCAAGCCATTAGAAACGACTCTATGCAAGAAGGCAACTCCTTGATAGTTTCTTTCCCGTGGATTTTGGCATAAGCAAGGATGCTATCGTGCTTTTAGTTTCAAGCCTTCTTGGAGGATCCCTATGAAAAAATATGCCCTCCTCCCAATCCCATCAATTCAAGGATGAGGTGAAGCCTAGGCTTTCTATTCCCTCAAAGAAAAATCCGCCCCTCAATTCTGCCTTTATAGTGGAGAAATCAAAGGACATTCCAGTGTTGGAACTTGCATGTATATGCCCACAACTTTTTGTATTGAAGGGATGGCACTCTTTGTCCTTTTAATGGGCTTTGGCCATCTACAAAAATGCTTCATGGGTGGAAAATCCAAACCTAGATTACCAACGATGAGCTCTTCCTCCATTCCAAGTGTTACTTCATTGTAATTTTTAAGGCCATGGTGGATAGGAAAAAGAAATTCAACCTAGGACCCTATTTCTAGGGGAAAATGCACCTCTCCTTTCATCCCTAGTTCTGAAAGTTTGATCCAAACACCATGATTATTACAACAACTCTGGTCTACGTAAGAGTTCCAAACCTCCTCTTCACTTATGGTATCCTAATTTTTTTGCAACTATTAAAAACTCCCAGAATCATTTTATTAAAGTTAATGGAGCTCATATTGTCATGGGCTCAACATCTTTACCCATATCTGTGTAGTGCTCAACCTAAGTTGTGAGTTTCCCAACTAGTTGCTTATATAATGGGTTGATCTCACTTTTACCGAAATGTTAGACATTGAAAGCACAAAATTTAGATGTAGATCATGCCAACAAATTTTACACCTCCAAGAAACCTATTCATCTTGATTCTTCACCAACATCTTCTACATCCAATGGACATAGGAAAAATACCAAAGGATGGTAAGTAATACAGGGAAACATATGTGCTCCAAGAAAGAAAAATGGCTCAACCGAAAGAAAAGAAACCTATGCAAGTTCCCCTTGGTAGCGGTGGGGAGACACACTCAACTTTGGTGCCATCAAATCTCTTTTGAGGTTTAAAGCATCTTCGTGAATCGAAAAAGGAAAAGCTTAGTCCTAACAACCTTGCGTTCATGATTCCCTTTCACAAATCAGTATATTACAATGCCACTAACCCATGTCAACAGAACTGGGTGGATCTATATTAGAAAGAAAAAGTGATCCTCATGAGACAAACCACAACACCTAGTGACCATGTAACTTCTTCAACTCTCTACAAACGAGTCAAGTTGTGTAACGTGTTTCTCTATGTTCTCTGCATTTATATCTATTTCATAGTTATGTTTCAATATTATGTTCATAGTTATGGGATTGAAGCATGACAGAGGAAGAAGGAAATCATGTAGCATCCACATTTTTCCAGTGTGAGTACCCATTTCTTTGTATTCACTTTTCATCCACATAAGAAAAGAGCAAAGCATAGGCCTCTCCTAGTTGGGTTCATCCCGTATTGGGTTTTCCTAGGGTATATCTTGTATTCAATGTATGGATGGTGTGTAATTGTTTGTTTCCTTCATTTCACTTTTAGCTGATTCTCAGTAATTTATGTGTTAAATCTAATGATATGAAGTCTGCAATCTTGAGTAGAATAGTGCTAGTAAAAGACTGTATAATATTATAAAATTTGTTATGAAGATCCGGTGGAACATCCACGACAATGTACAAATCAGAAATGGAATAAGAACCCAATGGCATGCATTAACTCCATTCCTTCTCTATGCTTCCAAGTTCCCAAAGATAAATAACATCAAAGAGTAACAAAGATACAAAGCAAGACAAAACTGCATATCAAAATGCACACTTGCATTTCTGAACCAAATGACAAAAACCTGCAAAGCCTCCAAACTAAACAAAGTCAACTCCACAACAAATGAGATTACTCGCACTAATATAAAATGTAAATCAATATACACTATTCATGGCACGGAAGCTACATTATACATGCAATAATTGTTTAAACTCTTACCTTCTCATAGACCTCTCAACAGATGGAGAAGGAGGGTGGCCTTCTTCTTCTTGAAACTGAATAATCGTGCTCGAGTCGAACTCTTCAATGCATTCAATATCGATGAGAGGGTTTTCAGGTTCCCCTCCTGTAGCTCTAGCTGTGCTCTACTGTTTTGGTTGGTAACAGAATGTTATGTCTTTTGTTTGCCCGCCAATACTCCACGACAATCCCCTCTTCCAATTTATTGAAATTTAAATGGAGTGGGAAAATTATTTTCGGATGAGTCAAAGCATTTTAATCGAAAGGGTAAAACCTTTAAAAAAAAACAACAACAACCAAAAATTTATTCCAATATAATAAATATTTAAATTTCTTAAACTTATCAAATATGGTAAATATTTTAATATTTTTCAAAACAAAGGTGGATGCTATGTTGGGTTTGCAAATCACTCTTTTTTTTTTGTTATTTTATTTTTTTCATGGTATATGATTAATCTAGATTCATCTTAGCTTCCAATCTATCAAATGTCTATAGAAATCAAATCTAAGGAATTTTTCATTTCAAGAGATTTAATTCCTCTCTCTCGGCCTTGGTAGATCTAGAGTTAAAATATATCTAGATTGGGTTAATTATTAATTTTATGTTTTTAATTTTTATTTTATTTTGACAAACTCTAACTGTTAAAAATTACAACGTTTTGACCATGGGAGAAGAATTCAACACTGGAGAAACCCTAGAGGCCCAAGGAAAAATTGCAGGCGGAGAAAGGGTCGTAGTTTTGACAAAGAGTGAACAGGATCTAGACAATGTGATCGTTGATATCCTTGTAAAAATGCAAAATAAGATTAAATGGTAACAATGAATTTTTTATCCACATGATATATATTTTGTACAAATATGGTGGCCATGATAAACCCTTTGAAGACACGCAATTATTCATCAAATATGTTTTTTGGATGACATTTTGACTACTTACTATTGGACCCACATGGAGGAGGAGGAGGAGTTGGTGGATTATGAACTAGAGGAGGGGGGTTTTCAACAAATTTGGTCTAGTTCCAAGGATTTTATCCATTTTCATTTCAAAGTCAACTTAGAAGGTCACCATACTATAGGTTCTGGGCCTACCAGATCTTTAGAAAGCAAAGTTAAGAATTCAATAGGCAACTGTCTAGCGGTTCGAAGGCCCTAACCCCTACTCCAGCCATGCACTATTTGGGTCCTTTAGTTTCGGCTAGCCCAGGGCCTGAGGACGTTTGTTAGGGGCTAGAGAACTCTTCTTGGGGTGTTTGGCTCTAAGTTTAGTTTCCCTATTATCCTAAATATTGGAGGAAGACATATAATGTGTTACTACTTCCTTAGGGTTTTCAGAATTTTTTGAACACAGTGGGGGTTCTTCACTCTCATAAGCCTCTCTGGATAGTTTTCTTGTATATCCTTCATCTCAAGTGCCATCAGCCTTGCCCTCCTTCGGCGAGCTAGTGAAGGAGAGCCTTGCCTCGACAACGGAAGAAGGTCAAACTAACATCATAAATGGGCTTGTTGTTTTCAGGGAGAAACACCCTTGTGAATAAGAATGAGTTATGATTCAAAATGAATCTGAGAAAGCAAGGAAGTGGAAAATCCATTGTAGTGTAAAGAAGAAGAACAAATTCCTTCGTTCTCTATTTTTGGGAGTCAACGTCACCATTCAAAAGACTGAGGAAATGTCCCAAAAATACTTGGTTGGGTAATTAAGGGGTTGAAAATTAAGGTCCTCAACCCTAAATGTGTGGGCAGACAAGCAAATCTTACCTATTGTAAAATTTCCTCCAGAGGTGTCGCTATTAGCCCAAGGTTGGATTCATTTGTGCTTCAAAGATGTAGCAGACACCCGAGAGGTACAACAAATGGTTTAGAAAATTGATTCATCTCCTATCCTTGTCAATTTCTAGATGTTCCTCTTCGATGCAAAGTAGGAGAGACTAGATATGGCCCCAATCTAGGTTCATCTTCCAAGTCTCCCTCGTAACTATCGAGACACCCTAATTTTCAAAGATATAGGTAACTCATTGGGATCTTATCTAGCCCATGAATCTACATATTTAGAGATGGGAATTAAGACATACACCCATATTTTGGTTAATATGGACCTCAGATAAGGGCTCATAGAAGGTGTTGTAGCTCCTACAGATAGCCTTGAGTTGAAAAATACTAGTGCCTAGGACATGTTAAGATCATGGTTAAATATGGACAACTATATGAATGCCTCTAACAGAAAATGGGTCAAGAGAATAATGGTTTTGGTGATTCAAGGATGGAGAAGACCATTTGAGCCTAATTCATGTGAATTTCCTATATTCATGAGTGCTTAGGAGGCTATGTGGCTTGATGGATTTTAAATGGGCCAAGTATAAAACAATGAGCAAAAACCTAAAAAATATGCAGAGGCGTTGAGAGAGAATGGAGAAGGAACCCACAAGAGACAAGCAGGGTAGGAAGGGGTAGATGGAATGAATGAGGGAAGTATGGATTTCGCTCACCATCACACTTAATCAACGACACTTTCCTCTTTCAACTAAATTAAAAGGCAGATAGAATCATTTTAAACACTTTGATAGTTAGGATTTCCCTTCCTTTCTCCTTCTCCACTTTGTGTGTGGTCACAGGCCAATAGAAGGCATGGATATCGGGATTGGGGTGTAGTGTATTCAGATATTGGGTTATGAAGGAATACATTTTAGGTGTAGGCGGGGCCATATGTATGGGCACCTGGCTAAAAACTATAAGCTTCCACTTTTTGTGTAGGACTATCCATCAAGAGGCAAGGACATATTAGGTTAGAAAAGGGTTCTAGATTGGAGATTTTGGGCACCGAGGAAAAGCTATATGGTGCAACTCCTCTCTGCAAAACATCCTCCATGTCGTTGGTGACAATTGTTAGGAGATGGTGTTTATGTTTACAATTGTCTAAAATCCCTACTAAATGGGTGGAGTTTCATTTCCTTGGATGCTAATGGAAGGTTTTAGGGTTTACTAGTTGGATGCAAAGCCATAAATATTTGGGTATTCAATTCTTGGGGTTTGGATTCTAGTTTTTCCATTGAGGATAGAGAGCGAGAAGTGGAGGGAGATATGGAGAGGGGGGTAGGGAGAAGGAAAGAAAGGGAGGGAGGGAGGGAGCGAGATGGAGAGAAAGGGAGAGCTGGAGACTAACAATTATGCACACTATTTGTTTGTCTTTATTAGAATGAAGGCTTGAGATTGTATTTTGTTGAGGAAAACGAGAGAGGAAACCCTAATTTTGGGGGATGAAATGGTTATGGTAGCAAGGAATCTTTTGAATGAAACATTTATTTTTCATGTTGTAAAATTCCACCTGTGTAAGCAAACTACAAATGATGTTCAAACCAAGTTGTAAAAATCTAGAATCTTTATTAAATGTAAAATCATTTTATTGTTGAGAACTATCTAGGCTAGGAATGAAAGTCCAACACCTTCCATTAACCAATTTTCAATACACACTTCATTAGAGGCCTCTTTTATACTCAATTTAATATCAATTTTATGCTTAAATGCTAGGACTGCCACACAACTTCCCTCATTCCATGCTTTACTATATGCCTCTTATATATTCATAGCTTGTTTATCATGTAGGAACCTCTAGGAAATATGAATCCAGCACATGAATCAACCCCTAGAAAAATACATTATATGCTTCCTCATAATTAAGGGGTTTATTATAACTCTTAAAGGAAGTTTAGATTATTGGTTGTGGGCTGATACAAACCTTTTTATCGAAGATATAGTTATGATTATGAGCCTTGGAAACTTAACCTAAATCCCATGAAATTCTCGATCTCCAATCCATATCTAGGTTGATTACTCATATTTTCTTATCCTTAATACCTTGTTTAGAATTAGATAGGTCTAGTATCGTACCTAGCCTAGTCGTTAGCCCATGTGATTCTCTAAAACTAGGCTACATGCATTGATTATCGTACTCCTTAAAGGTTAGTTTCACAAGTGTGAGTGTTTTTCTTTGACATCCCAACTTCTACAATTATCCCATAAATTAGATTTATTTCCAAATACAAAGAAGCACATATGATATACCTTCAACATTTGTGTATTTTCCATCTCTAGTGCTCTGTAGAATTTCTTCTTGTGCCAAATCAGACCATAATCGCTCCCAATCTAGAAGCTTCTCCCTCCCATTAACAGAGTCCTGGGATATATGCCACCTCTTGGGAAGTCCTATAAGAGCTAGGCTCACCAAATCATCTGAGGAAACATAGATCCCAACACTTCCAAGCTCATCTTGACATTGAGTGAACTTGGTCAAGTATTTTTGGATCGTGTCGCCCTTCTCCATTTTGATCTTCCTGAGCTTGTCTTTCAGCACCAACTTCCTGTGGTTGCTGCTATTCAGGTACAGATCTATTAAGGCCTTCCACATTGCAATGGTTTCACCTTCTCATGGAGGCTTGAGACACTATGGCCTCGATGAGACACTATGGCCTTGAACTCCCTCTAACAAGATCCTTCTCGCCTTTGCAACCAAGGTGTGTTAGGAAGTGCTAGGGTGTGTTAGGGAGTGTAAAAGCATGCCCAGGATTGTAGGGGATGTTAACACATGCCACATAGTGCTAAGGCATTTGAGACATGTCAGGTGTTATGGACTGTCAAGATGTAAATTATGTTGCTTAGTTGTTTTATGACCACAGTTGGATGTGATGAGCTTTGTATTGGTAACTTTTTAAGTGGGATGCGTTGAGATTGGACACGAGTAACCTAAGATGAGTTACAAGTAGTTCTTAGGTGAACAAGGCATATGTTGAATTTCCACAACACATGAGAATCTGGGTTTGGTCTTAGAATATTTGATGCAAACACACAAAAGTGCCACAACACATCTACTTTTCACAACAAAATCTACACACATCAAGGAATCATGAACTAGTACACATGAAAAATTTTAAATTTTTCAAAACGTTCTTTGTTAAATTACAAACTATAATAGAATAGGCTAGAGCTCGCATACCTGGGATCATGGCCCTTTACAATCACACTGATATAACTAGGGCTTGGTGTTAGTCCTTTGACAACCAATCTACCTTGAACAAGACAACACCTGACCCACTTTTTTATGGCGGCCACACATATCCCTTTTAGTCCACATGTCCTGAACACATCTGACAGGTCCTCTTGCCTCTCGTTATGCGACTCCTCAATCTGCCTCTATCAATGAAATCAACTCCTTTAGGTTACTAAACTTGGATAAAAACCCCTTTAGGTTATGGGTTGTGATAAGGGAACCCCTAATCCACTTATCACAACTAGAAATAGGCTTATGAACACCATCAATATCTATTGTAAGTGTTGTGATGAAAGCAATAATGAATACAAAATTTGTGGTCAATAGGACAAGGAAAAAGTATGCCAGAAACATAGTAGGAAATTTTGGAAAAAACGTTTTAAGTAACCGGGACTGCGCTCTCGCTCTTATCTCCTTAACCTTGCTCTTCTTTAAACTCTTTAAACCCTCCCTGTAATGGGAGCTTGCTCCTTTTCATTTACAACTCCTTATGTGAGAGAACACTACAAGCTCCATCTCAACATGATGAAGTGTATATATTGTGAGTAATTCAAATCAAGGCTTTGCAAATTATCCAACTGTCTACATTTGGTATACATGATAATAATGGAAATACCCACAAACACATATCCTCGTAACCAATACCTAGTTCTCTAAGAATCAAGTAATGTTTCTAATATGCTCAATTAGAGATCAAGGATTCTCCTAGGAGGTCAATTTGCTGGTTTGGGGTGTTGTTTTCGGCCTTGGATACTTAGTGGTTAAGGGCTTCAAGGGTCAAGCGTTAAGGGCCAAAGGGATTTAGGGCAGAGGAATTAGCAGTTAAGGACTCAATATTTAGGAGATTTAGGTGTTAGTGGTTAAGGGTTTAGTAGTTAAGGTTTTTAGTGGTTAAGGGTCACAGGTTAAGAGGATAAGGATTTATGGCTTAGGAGGTTCATGAATTAATATAGGTTAGGGTTAATGTCATAAGATTTAATGAATGAAGGGGTTTATGGGTTATGATTTATGAGTGCAGGGGTTAAGGGAATATGGATTGGGGGTTAAGGGGATAGGGAATTTAGTGGTTATGGGTTAAGGGCTTATGTTTTGTGATAATTGGACTCCTAATCCCCTTATCACAACTATTTTGGGTTCCTCTATCAATTGCTCTCACTTCCTTCCCTCTAGGTCCCCTAGGCCCTATGAAATTAGGTCCTAAGCCCCCTTCTCATTCTCTAATGCTAGGATTATAGATCTTAGTAAACCATGCTTTCACCTCTGACTTCTACACATACATGCTACCCGTGTGTCCCCTTAGCCTGTTCAAGACACCATAAGATACCCCCTCCCCCCCATAAACTTTTTTATTATGTCATTCCACTTTTCCTAATGTTATGACCCCCCAAATTTGGTCTCAATGCCCCTACAAGTACACCCTTGGCCCCCCTTGGCTAAGGGAGTAAACGTATTAGGGGTTATGGGTTGTGATAAGGGAGTCCCTAATCCACTTATCACAACTAGAAATAGGCTTATGAACACAATCAATATCTATTGTAGGTGTTGTGATGAAAGCAATAATGAATACAAAAGTTGTGGTCAATAGGACAGGGAAAAAGTATGCCAGAAACATAGTAGGAAATTTTGGAAAAAAGGCTTTAAGTAATCAGGACTGCGCTTCCGCTCTTATCTCTTTAACCCTACTACTTCTTTAAACTCTTTAAACCCTCCTTGTAATGGGAGCTTGCTCCTTTTCATTTACAACTCCTTACGTGAGAGAACACTACAAGCTCCATCTCAACGTGATGAAGTGTAAATATTGTGAGTAATTCAAATCGAGGCTTTGCAAATTATCCAATTGTCTACATTTGGCATACATGATAATAATGGCATTACCCACAAACACATATCCTTGTAACCAGTACCTAGTTCTCTAAGAATCAATTAATGTTTCTAATATTCTCAATTAGAGATGAAGGATTCTCCTAGGAGGTCAATTTGCTGGTTTGGGGTGTTGTTTTCGGCCTTGGATACTTAGTGGTTAAGGGCTTCAAGGGTCAAGCGTTAAGGGCCAAATGGCTTTAGGGTCAGAGGATTTAGCGGTTAAGGACTCAATATTTAGGAGATTTAGGTTTTAGTGGTTGAGGTGTTTAGGGGTTAAGGGTCACAGGTTAAGAGGATAAGGATTTATGGCTTAGGAGGTTCATGGATTAATATAGGTTAGGGGTTAATGTCATAAGATTTAATGAATGAATGGGTTTATGGGTTATGATTTATGAGTGCAGGGGTTAAGGGAATATGGATTGGGGGTTAAGGGAATAGGGAATTTAGTGGTTATGGGTTAAGGGCTTATTTTTTTGTGATAATTGGACTCCTAATACCCTTATCACCACTATTTTGGGTTCCTCTATCAATTTCTCTCACTGCCTTCCCTCTAGGTCCCCTAGGCCCTATGAAATTAGGTCCTAAGCCCCTTTCTCATTCTCTAATGCTAGGATTATAGATCTTAGTAAACCATGCTTGCACCTCTGACTTCTACACATACATGCTACCCTTGTGTCCCCTTGGCCCGTTCAATACACCATAAGATACCCCCCCCCCTAGAAACTTTTTGGTTATGTCATTCCACTTTTCCTAATGTTATGACCCCCCAAATTTGGTCTCAATGCCCCTACAAGTACACCCTTGGTCTCCCTTGGCTCATAGAGAAAACGCGTTAGGGGTAATGGGTTGTGATAAGGGATCCCCTAATCCACTTATCACAACTAGAAATAGGCTTATGAACACCATCAATATCTATTGTAGGTGTTGCGATGAAAGCAATAATGAATACAAAATTTGTGGTCAATAGGACAAGAATCATCAAGATGTTGAACCATACAATGTAAAGATGGTTTTCAATGCTAGCTAGTGATCTAGTCACATAAAAGAGTCCCCCATAAATTTGCGCTTTGGGACACCCTAGGATTCAATAATTAATCTAAAGTGAGAGGATTCGTTGCTAAGGTGACAATGGAAACGACCTTGGGTTGACGCAAAATGACACTTGGTGATCCTTACAAAACTAGGGTGTCGGTTTCATCATCAACAAGAGGCACAATTGACAAGTGGCAACATCTCACATTTAAGGGACTTTATAGCAACAAATATTTATGCATTTTTTTCCACTGAGGGTACCTTAATTCACATTTCGTAAGGCACAAATCACATATTTGGATGAATTTTGGATAACACACGATCGCACAATCACATATAAGTAAGAGAAAGAATTTATCAATCGCACAACACAAGATGTAGCTGGGGAAGCAACTGCTCAAAAACATTTATCTCTATTTTGTATTAAGTCAAGGAATCATGAAACAATACAATGCTTAATCTCTCTTGATATTCTCCAGCACTCTGCCAATTGTCTCCTGCTGATCTAGAAAAATCGGTCTAATACTTAGCCAATTCTCAGCCTACCTTGCTCACACAATTCCTATGGAATTATCTCCATATTAATTAGGAAAATCCACCTTCCTTCATTGCACAATCCATCATGGCATCCCAATGACTTTATAATTGCACATTGGAAATTTTCTATAAATACAACCGATAGTTATGTTCCTCTGAACTGTGTTACAATGAGGATGAAGGGTCTTTTTTATTATTTAAAAATAAGATAAAACCCTAACCCGAGGAGATGTAACACCAAGAGTTTATGGGCCCCGTTGGGGTTAGTTGGGCAGCCAACTTTCTGGGGTCATAACTTGGTCATATGATCTTCGTATGACGCACATGATACCTCGTTAGAAATATCTCTCTGAGGACTACAACTACTAGTGCGATTTCTATGAAATCGCTAAACCTTTCATGCCCAAAAAAGCGTCGTTTGGGGCCTCAAAACAACTCCTGAAGTTCAGGACCCGAAAAACTGACAAAAATAGTAAATTGTGCTATAATTAAGGAAATTGAAAAACTGAAAGAGACAATGGTGAGGGCCCAAGTGGAATAGGCGAGTGGCCACCAATATCCACCTCGATCACCTTAAATCAAATTTCTTGAGCTAACTCAGTCATCATGACTTAGTTAACTGACAAAAGTTGTTATGAGACGAAAGTACAATTTATTGTCCAATTTATTTAAGGGGAAAATAAATTAGACGCCTCACATTCCTCACTCCTGGTACATCAAAATTCCTCACCAGTGTGGGTGCATTTTTTTTGTCCTTTCTAGTTTCCAATTTCACTGTTTCTTGTTGCAAATTTCAACACTCCCTCTCAATAAGAAATGAATTCAATATATCTCCATCCGGTACCTTTGGAATGTTCTGCATGCTACACTTCTCTAGTGTTTTTTGCACCTGCAAATCCTGAAACTGAATAGCCTCCGAACAACTTACTCAGTATAATGCATCTGTCATCAGAGTCTTCTGACTGCTGCTAGCTACTGCACATGTCTAGTACTGGATTCTCTGCGCTACTGCTGACATCTGCATCCGTGCCCTTTGAACTATTGCTAGCTCTGATTTGTGATCCAATATTTGACATCTATCACTCTGATTTGTCTTGTTGACATCTGACTACATAAATCTAACTGATCCTTCCTACTACTATTGTACTGTGGGCTCCTCGTAGCCAGGTTTGATCCATGAGACACACCATCTCAATGGACCTTGCCCAAATTTCTTATCTTGGGATTATGTCTACACATCACCCCACCGTACACCTCGAGGTATGGCTACTCCCTCTTCCCATCTAGCTCAAAATTTCCCCCTCATGGAGGTCTCTGCTTGAGTGGACGCTTCCACTCAGTCTCCTCTCTGCTTCTCCAATTGTGGCAGCGACTCCACAACCTTCTAAGACTGCTTCTAATGAGGATGCATGTTGAGAGGTAATTTATGCTCCCTTTAAACCACCAAGTCTCTAACTTTTGCCTTTCTCCTCAAATATTTGCATGCATCTGGTACCTCAATTACATATAGGTTCTTGACTCGCGCACAATGTAATTGTCCCGACGTTACAAAAAGTTTCTAAAAAAAAGTTGATTTTAAATCGATGATATCTCCCTTATCCGAGCTCTGATTTGACCGATGTGTTTTTTTTTTTTTGGGGGGGGGGGTATATTTTCGCAAGGAATCCAAATATTCTATTTGTTTTTGAAAATTTTACACCAAAATATTCAAATATTCTCTGCAAAATCACCACCCAAAAAATTCCTGCTCTTATACCATGTAGAAAATATAACCAACGAGATTCAATCTAATCTTTTAATCTACTAAAACAAGATATTGAATCCTTCCTACAATTTGCGGAAACAAAACACGATCGCACAATCACATATAAGTAAGAGAAATAAATTATCAATCGCACAACAACAAGATGTATTTGGGGAAAGAAACTGCTCAAAACCCCTCTATCTCTATTGTGTATTAAGTGAAGGAATCATGAAACAATACATTAATTCTTAATCTCTCATGAGATTCTCCAACACTCTGTCAATTGTCTCCCGTTGATCTAGGCAAACTCGGTCTAGTACTTAGCCAATTCTCATCCTTACTTCAGCCTGCCTTGCTCATGAAATTCCTAGGGAATTAACTCCCTATTAATCATGAAAATCAGTCTTCCTTGATTGAGCAATCCATCATGGAATCCCATTTACTTTATTATTTCACGTGGGAAATTTTCTCTGAATACAACTGATAGTTATGTTCCCTTTAACCTCTGTCTCAACTGTGTATTCCTCGAAACTGACATGCATGCAACTATTAATAGCGAATTATCATTTATATGATTTATCACTCATTGTGAATTAAATATAATTTAATTCACTGGACCTCTCACTAGCTCATCACTCAGTTAGAACCAGTTAAACTGATTTTAATGCATTTAATTGAGCTAATTACACTTGCACCCTACTAATGCATCAACTTCAATTGGACCCAAAAAATATTAGAATCCCTCTAGATGCCTCATCTCAGACCCTCAAGTACTTGAATTTTTTGAGCTAACTCGGTCATCATGACTTAATTAACTGACACAAGTTGTTATGAGATGAAATTACAATTTATTGTCCAATTTATTTAAGGGAAAAATAAATTAGATGCCCCACATTCCTCACTCATGGTGCATTAAAATTCCTCACCAGTGTGGGTGCATTTTTTTTTTGTCCTTTCTGATTTCCAATCTCACTGTTTCTTGTTGCAAATTTCAATATTTCAGAATTTGATGCGGCCTTCACACAAAGACACCATTGAAATCACATGCCCATATTCTCATGAGAAACCTCTCTTAAGCTCGATCTGCCAGAAGAGAACCAACAATGTGCCATCCTACCTCCTAGCGCAAATCGACCCTTAAGGTATGCAACATTCTTCTGAACCCTCACATGATGATCTTGCTCTTGGAGGATGATCATGACCTCCCTTTAGCAACCCTTACTCTCCCTCGTACTCGACCTACTTTAGGACTACATCTCTCTTCACCTCCTTGATGTGCCAGATAGTGGGAATACATGTCAAACATGCTACGATGTGCTAAGTGATGAGGCATGCCAAGATGTGCAAGGGTGTGTCAATGCGTGTCAGGGACTGTCAAGACAAAAAAAGGGAGAAAAAAGTTAAACTACAAGGAAATGAACACATAAGAGGGTTAATAAGTCATCAATTTACCTTTTCCAAGAGGGCATGCTAGGCACACCAACACTAGGCAGCAATAGGTGCCAAGTGCAAAGTCTTTGTGCATTCTAAGTGCCAAGTATTCCTTTGTTGTTTCTCATCTACTTTCCAACAATGGATAATCACAAATAAATTTAATATTAAACCATGTCAAATCATACCAAGGCATCTCAATGTATTCCATACATGCTAAGACTTTCCAAGCGCCAATATGTGTCAGGGACTAGTGTTATGCATGTTATGAAGTGGAAGGGAATATTGATGAGTGCTAAGGTGTGCTAGAGAGTGATAATGCATGTTGATGAGTGTTAAGGATTACTAGGAAAAAACATTAAGGGAGCACTAGGTAAAAATTCATGGAAGTTAATGAATATGAGGAACGTGTGCCAGAGACTAGTGTTAATGAGTGTTAGTTGTCATGCCAAGGAGGGACTGATCACAAAGTATGCTAAGCATTGGTAAGGCATGCTAGGGAATATCAAGGCATGTTAAGAATTCCCAAAGTGTGCTTGGGAGTTCCAGGGTGTGCTAATTATATCATGTGCCAATTAATAGTGTCAAGATATGCCAATACATGCTAGGTGCTAAGGATGTGGTGTAGGGTGCCAGGGTATGTTAATATGTGTCAAGGCAACAAAAGGAAGAACCGATAAGAGGGTTAATAAGTCAGGACTTTATCTTTTTGAAAAGTGGCATGCTAGGCACACTAGTAATAGGTCCCAATACATGCCAAGTGGCATTGTGTACCAAGTGCTAATGTATGTCAATGTATTCAACCAAGGTGTTCCAGGGCATGCTAGGGACTATATGCAGCATGCCAACACATGCTAGGAGAGTTCGATGTTGTGCTAGTGCATGCTACCATGTGCTTGGGCGTCAGTGTCATCACAATATGTTCTAGGTACAAATATGTTCCAATACATGTGGGGTGCTAAGAAATGTTAGTGTGTGCCAAAGCATTAATTTTAAGGCGTGCCTAGATTGGTGAGGATTGTTAGGTCTTTCTCATTAATAGAATTGTCAAAGCTTGATTATATATTAAATAATATATTTCCTACACACAATAATATAACTTTATCTAAAGGGAATTTTCTAGATAATAAACTTAATATTTATGAATCATGTGTTGACTCATAGGAAATCTCTATTCGACTAGTCATTACTCGAGGGAAATGATACACAGTAATTAATTCTAAAAAATTGATTGACCCTAACCACTATGGCCTTGGACATATTATAAAAAATACTCCACAATAATGGTATTAAATCTTTAACTTTTGACAAAAAATATATTAACAAGCACATAGTGTCATAAAAAACTCATTGGAATGATCAATGATGACGGGCATTTTTTGACCGTCACCAAAAGTAACAAAAAGAGCATTGGTGAGGGTCATTAAAATTTCGTCACTAGAAGTAACACTAAAGAGAGAATTAGTGATGGGCCTTTAATGACCCTCACTCAAAAGTGTCATTGAAAAGTTCAGGATTTTAATTACAAATATTCACTATCATATATACCATAAAGTACGCTTTTTAATGATCAACATGACGATATTTTTTGACCGCCAATTAAAAGTAACAAAAGACATTGTAGTGGCTATTAAAACCAACACTAGAAGTGTCACCAAAGAGAGAATTAGTGATGGGCCTTTAACAACCCTCACCAAAAGTGTCATTGAAAATGTCTTTGGTGACGGACCATAAAGAACCATCACTATATACACTTGTACCAGATGATAGTGCAAGGTTGGTGGATGCAACTGCAAAGATGTAACAATAACATAACGACCATAACACACTTATATGTCGAGTGGTGTCCACCATACCAGAGCTGATAACTGGAGACAGAACCCTGAAGAATAAATATGAAAAATGCCCACTATCAACCATGATATTTCGACCCTGTAAATCCATTCTAGCTGAGGTTTTGACATAGGAACGCGACAAATAAATGAAGTGGTAAAAACAACTGAATGGATTTAAATGACTAAGGGACTAGGGTTTAGAGAAATTCTTTAACTACCCTCTGATATTCCTCAGTCCATCTACACCCTCCATAACATATGATAAGCCATGTGACTTCCAGGTACCTTGGGTGGTAGACGAATAATTGGCAATAGATTAATGGAGGTATGGTGGTTGTACAGGGTCCTCCAGGAGCTTGGATTCGATAGAGTGATAGATAGGTTATACCATGCAAGAGAGGATTCCAGAAGGTGGGTGTAAACATTAACCTATGTTGTGCAGAAAGAAGCAGTGCACAATTATCTATGATCCATTGGGGAGAGAAATTAAGGCACGAGTAAATAGAATTGATGTAAGACCTATAATATATGCATACCCATGCCTAAACCCCATATGCATTGGCTTGAATTCATGATGGAGAGAAATTTATTTATGGATTTATTAATGGCCAATCCATTATCTTATTATTTGACTAAATGTATATATATATATATATATATATTAAGGTAAGTGGAGGGTAAAATTTTAATGGTCCTACACTGGTAAAATAAAAACCTAGACCATGACCATGTGTAAACCCCCATGCGAAGGGGTAAATGTTCCTTGTCTTGTGTCAAGCTCCTTAAAAAATGAAACAAGGTTGTTAGAGCACAGTTCGTTTTCTTGTGTCAATCTCCTTAAAAAATGAA
The DNA here is from genome assembly GCA_034641835.2 of Pinus albicaulis. Taxonomy (NCBI): domain Eukaryota; kingdom Viridiplantae; phylum Streptophyta; class Pinopsida; order Pinales; family Pinaceae; genus Pinus; species Pinus albicaulis. The sequence goes on along the minus strand of CM076580.1, from coordinate 1,182,629,287 downwards.
ACAAGGTTGTTAGAGCACAGTTCGTTTTCTTGTGTCAAGCTCCTTAAAAAACGAAACAAGGTTGTCGGAGCGGAGTTCCTTGTCTTGTGCCAAGCTCCTTAAACCATGAAACAAGGTGTCCTGAGGATAGTTATTTTAATGTGTCAACCTTGTTAAAATAATGAAACACGTTCTTGTTCAATTAGAGTCTTTGATCAGATCTCGTAAAATCCCAGTCGAGTCTTTATTAGATCTCGTAACTTGAACCTTCACTCCCTCCATCTATTTATTCAGGTGCATGGACTGAAGCTTGGGGGGCATGTACCTCGAATTGAGTCACCATGCTGGGGGCATGCTTATTTTTTTCAAGCATAGTTTGTTTTTGTTTCAAACTTGTGTAAAAATGAAACTGGTTTCAAGCATAGTTTATCTTTGTTTCAAGCTTGTGTAAAAATGAAACCAACTTCAAGCAGAGTTTTCTGATTTCAAGCTTGTGTAAAAATGAAATAATCCCCATTTTACCTCTCGTGATTGCAATTTTATCAGCATGTCTTTTCCAGATGAGCCTTGGTTTTCTCATTCCATCGTCATTATCTGCCTGGCCGATTATATGTCTTCACTTGGTTGTTTTATCTGTTCCTGAGGAACCACTGTGATGAGTGGTCTTGTTAGCCAGCCTCTTGACCTTTATCTTGTTTTAAGTAGTTCCACCATTACCGGAACCAGTAGCTACCCTTTATACCACTCGTTCCTCCAGGAGGAGTCATCTTTCAGCTCTTTTCTGACTCTCTAAACATGAAAAGATTGCTGAGTTACTTGTTTTTTGATCTCGTTAAAGTGGTTACGAAACAACATCTACCCAGTATACGTTTACCCCTTTTTTGGGCTGGGATAGATTATTTACGAAAAAGGAATACCCTAGCCTATCGCGACTAGGAGGTTTTCTTAGACATAGTTTTCTACCTTTTCAGGTCTGAGGAACTATTTACAAAAAGGGACCATTGGAGTTTACTTTGCCGCTGTCTTTTCAAACTCTCTAAACATGAAAAGACGCCAAGTTCTTCCTTTGTCAGACTCGTTAAACCCTGATGACATCGGACTCAGTCGTAACGACGGTATTCGAGTATCTCCTTCCTAGGGCTCATTAAATGTACTAGGATGGGCTTATACAGCAAGAATATGGTTTCCTCTTCAAGCTTGTGTAAAAATAAAGAGGTACTCGCCAGAAATGGTGGGGAAAATGGAACCAGCATCATTGTCATGTTGGCAGTATGTCGCTCTTGAACATGGCACTTGTCTGCATTCGTGTCGGGCTGGGGACATCTCATCTCGTCTTTCACTTGCCTCCATGGGTTTTGGTAATCCCTTTTGACCTCTCATCTACTCTTTGTCTCGTCACTATGACCTATGATCTTTTGATGTCAAATACTGCCAAACTCACTGTCGTGTCGTTTATATGTTCAAGAGAAGTTGACCTCTACAAGTACCAACCTTCCTCTGATTCTCATCTGATCGTGACAAAAACATTATGTTCCTCTGTCTCACGTCGATGATGTGGGAAACACTATGGCCCACCTTCGATCAAGGTCACTTCCTGTCGACTTCAGCTCATTATCCAGGAAGCTGATCTAGAGTCTCCCTTCTGGTGCCTTGGAGCCTGCATGCCTCAATGGCAGGTTCTTCGCATTCGACGTGATGTTTTCATCATAGGCCTCTGATCGAGTGATTCTACGGGTGTTCGACGCCAGCTCATTGATTCACATGCCGTAGATTGTACGTATAGTACCTTAAGGGCCATTGTCATTATTGGTGGTACCTCTCGCGTCTGTTAACAACTTTCATCATTGGCTGGTAATCAAAGGATGTTCTTGCATGTTCGACTTGAGCTCACTTATTTGCATGCTTGAAATTGTACTTTGTTCAGGTCGAGATGGAGCGCAAGACCCTGGATTGTGTCTGTTGTAATCCAGGCTGCATTTTGTGGATTATTATGATTATTTACATGACTCACTTACTGGATGGCTACGACCATACCTGAGTCTATTTATCGATCCTCACTGGATGGTTGTGTCCATGCCTTGGATCTGGATTATTGTATACTCTGTCATGGATGGCTGTTCCCATACCACATATATATCATGTATTTGAGATTCAGTTGTACTTCTTCACGCAGGTTTTCTGACGGCAGTGTTTTCAGTCGGACATGTTCTCGTAAATCATTTCACCCCTCTCTCTCTTTCGGGCCTCATGCTTTAGGGGGCATCTGTTACACAGAAATTTGTCACCATCCCTTCCATTCCCCATCCCGCACATTGGAGGGCTCATTCCGTGACCTGTGAGCAGAGACAAGACTTGAAAACACTTTCATGACATCCCTCTGAACATGAGCTTTCATTTCCCTAAAGACATCTCTTTGCAAAAAACCCTAAAAACACCCCTTTTTGCATTGGCGCGGGCAGACAGTTTAGTACCCGCGCCAATGGGGAAATTCCTTCAAATAGGTCATGCCAATTGGTGCTCTGTCCCAGAGTCACACTCGCGCCAGCCAATTTAAGCAGTCTTTTAAAAAAATAAATGGCGAAAGCTTCGTCCTAACAAATTCCTAGACTGCTATCTATCTTGAGTTGGGAGGTTTGGCTACGGATTTCCATAGAGAGGAAGTGGTTTGCCACCTCTCATGGAAGCTTCCTTGATGATAGGGCCAATCCCATGATTATAGGGATCCCAACTCCCCTTCCTCCATCTATAAAAGCTTGCCCATCTCCATTGCAAGCGAGTCTTCAAGTTCCCAAATTCCCAAGAGCCTTATGCTGCAAGAGCCTTGATTATTCCCCTAAGGCCAAATTCAAGCAAGGAGACTATTGTCAAGATTCAAAGAGAGAGGTTTGTCCCATCCTTGATAGGCTTTTCGAGACGTGTTCTGCTGGCGACCCTCCGAAGGAGAATTCAGCGTCAGAACTTGGTTGTAATTTTCCTTTGATCGATTAATAATAAATGACTATTGGTTATGGTTCCACTCTTGTTGTTGTTTATAATGATGAGTTATGTCCTTTCTGACTGACATATAGTTGCATCTACTGGATTTTACGCTTGCGTTTATTCTGTTTCTCGCGTGTGCATGTGTCCTATCATGGAGGTCGTGGGGATTGTGATCTGCCAAAGCTAAGGAACGGGAGCGCTACCTCTTCTACAAGCAACAACGTTGGATTCTAGGTAAGCCTTCATCGCTAGTTGGTTTATTTTCAATTAGGAACCTGCATTGTAGCGTGAACGATTGTTGCTAGACCCGGTCTAGGCTAGTAGGGATTGCCTCTGTCCGCAGAGGGGATTTACCTCCACAACAATATATATATATATTAAGGTAAGTGGAGAGTAAAATTTTAATGGTCCTACACTCGTAAAATAAAAACCTGGACCATGACCATGTGTAAACCCCCATGCGAAGGGGTAAAGGTGAAGGGAGTAGTATTCTCTAAGACAACAATGTTAAGCCCATATATAGTAAGGGAAATCCCTGCACCATTGTATTCGTTGCAACCAAAAAAACTTAGTGATAGCGTAGAGATGGGAAAAGGCAGAGGTAGCTATAAGCATGTTCTTTGTGCACCCAAACCTCTTCTATTTGCATGGATTTTTTGTTTATTGTCATGAAAATTAGTCTTACGGTTTAATATTGATATGTTAGGTTTATAATGTTTATTCCTTGGGTTTATTAATTTTTTTGGTTTATAATATTAAAAATCCCTACAGTTTAATAATCCATTAGATTTATAATATTGATAATCATATGGGTTTATTAATCCCTTGGGTTTAAAATATTAATTCCTAGGTTTTGTTAATTCCTTGTGTTTTTAATATTAATCCCTTTGGTTTGTTGATCACTTTGGTTTATAATATATATCCCTTGGGTTTATTAATTCTTTCTGTTTATAATATTAAACCATTAGGTTTGTAATTTAATCCATTGTATTTATTAATCCCTTCGGTTTGAAATATTAATTCCTAGGCTTTATTAATTCCTTGAGTTTTAGTATTAGTTTGCTCGTTTTATTGATCCCTTGGGTTTATAATATTAATAATCATTTTGTTTCTTAATACTAATCACTTGGGGTTATTAATCTCAAGGGATTATAATATTATCTATTGGGTTTATAAGATTAATACTTTGGGTTTATAATATTCATTGTTTGTTTTTATAATATTAATAGTCCATTGGGTTTATTAATCCTTTGGTTTTATAAAATTGAACCCTTGGGTTTATAATATTAATAATCCATTTGGTTTAGAGTTCCATTGTGTTTATAATATTAATAATCTATTTGTTTTATTATTCCATTATGTTTATAAGACTAATCCCTTGGGTTTTCTAATTCTTTATGTTGGTAATATTAATCCCTTGTTTTTTTAATATTGACCCCTTGGGTTTTTCTATCACTTAGGTTTATAATATTATCCCTTGGTTTTATAATGTTACATTTTTATGTTTATTAGTCCCTTGGGGTTATAATATTAATAATTTCTTGGGTTCATGGTTTAATCCATTAGGTTTATAATTTAATCTCTTTGTTTTATTAATCCCTTCGACTTATATGTTCACTTTACATATATTCATTATATATTATTCTATAGGGTTTAATATTGTTCCTTTGAGTTAAATATTTTTATCATGTGTTTATAATCCATTCAATTTCATGTATTAATATTTAGATTGGAGTTTATAATATTTATACCTTGGGTTTAATACTATTCCCTTGGGTTTTTATTATTAATCCTTTTGGTTTATTATTCTCTTGGGTTTATAATGTCAATCCCTTGGGTTTATTAATTTAAGGATTCTTATTCCTAGGGTATAATATTATTCAAAGAGTTTATAATTTTAATCCTTGGGTTTAATATAAATCCCCATGGTTTATAGTCATCATCAACCATGGTTGTACGTCACACTTTGATAAAGATTTTATCAATATGAAAATCAACCATTGTCGCATTGTGACAAAGAAGGTCTACATATGAAAATCAATCATGGTCAACCATCGTTAGCTATGATGCAATGTCACACTATTAAAAATATTGTCTCAATATGAAAATTACCCATGGTCAACCATGTTCCAACGTCATATTCTTAGAAATATTTTCTCAATACGAAATATTATTCATAGTGTTTATCATATTAATCCCACGGTTTAGCATAAATACCTTGGGTTTATAATCATGGCCAACAATGGTCAATCATGTTCCAATGTCACATTGTGACAAATATTGTCTCAATATTAAAATCAAGCATTTTCAACCATGGTCAGCCATCATCCAACATTTCATTGTGAAAAAGATTATTTCAATTTGAAAATAAAAAATGCTAAACCATGGTCCAATGTCACATTATGACAGTCTCAAAATAAAAATAAGCCATAATAAATAATGGTCAACCATGTTTATTTAAGGGTTCATACTATTTATCTTAGGGTTTACATCCCTTGGGTTTATAATATTTATCCCTTGGGTTTGATATTATTCCATTAGGTTTACGATCCCTTGGGTTTTCAGTATTAATCCCTTGGGATTATAATACCAAACCCTTGGGTTTATTAATACAACAATTTCTATTCATGGGGTTTAATATTATTCATAGGGTTTCTAATATTAATCCTTCAATCTAATATAAATTCCTTTTCTTTATAATCATGTTGAACCATAATCAAATGTCAAATTTTGTGACAAATATTTTATTAATATGAAAATCAATACTATACCTGGCACAAATATTATACACCCAAGGTATATAAATCCTAAAATAAATATTATAAACCCTAAAATAAACATGGTTGGCCACGATTTACCACGGTTTATTTTCATACTGAGACAATATTTTTCGCAATGCGACGTTGGACCATGGTTAACCAAGGTTGATTTTCATATTGAAACAATATTTGTCACAATACAAACCACTCGATTAATAAACCTACAGGACTAATACTAAAAAAACAATGGATTATAAACCCAAGGGATTAATACTACACCCAAGTGATTAATATTATAAACCCAAGGTACATAAACCTTAACATAAATATTGTAAATGCTATAATTATCATGGTTGACCATGGTGGAGCATGGTTGATTTTCATATTGAGGCAATTTTTGTGACAATGTGATGTTGCACCATGTTTAACCATGGTTTACCATGATTAATTTTCATATGAAGAAAATATTTGTCACAATGCAATGTTGGACCATGGGTGATTTTAATATTCATAAAATATTTGTCACAATGTGACATTGGACCATAGTTGATGACTATTATTTATATTATACCCCAAGGATTAATATTATAAACCCTAGGAATAAGAACTATTAATTTAATAAAACCAAGGGATTGATATTATAAACCCAAGGAAATAATAAACTAAAGAGATTAGTACTAAAAACCAAAGGGATTATAAACCCAAATGATTAGTATTAAACTCAAGGGATAAATATTATATACTCAAGGGATAAATATTATATACCCAAGGTATATAAAACCTAAGATAAATATTATAAACCCTAAAATAAACATGGTTTATCATGGTTTACCATGGTTGATTTTTATATTGAGACAATATTGGTCACAATGTGACATTGGACCATGGTTGACCATGGTTGATTTTCATATTGAAATAATTTTTGTCACAATGTGATATTGGGCCATAGTTGACCATGATTGATTTTCATATTGAAACAATCTTTGTCACAATGTGATGTTGGCCCATTGTTGACCATGGTTGACAATGCTTGATTTTCATATGGAGACAATGTTTCTCACAATGTGACATTGGAACATGGTTGACCATGCTTGGCTATGATTATAAACCCAAGTGATTTATATCAAATGGTAGGATTAATATTATAGATCTTATGAATAATAATTCATATTGAGATAATCTTTATCAAAATGCGATGTTGGACCATGGTTGGCCTTGGTTGATTTTCATATTGAGACAATCTCTGTCACAGTGTGACATTGCACCATGGTTGACCATCATCAATTTTCATATGGAGATAATAATTGTCATAATGCAACGTTGAACCATGGTTGATTTTCATATTGAGAAAATAGTTGTAACAATGTGATGTTGGACCATGGATGACCATGACTATAAAGCAAGGATATTTATATTAGACCCAAGGATTAATATTAAATATAAACCAAGTGATTTACTATTATAGATCCTATGAAAAAGTATTTCATATTGAAACAATCTTTGTCAGAATACGATGTTGGACCATGGTTGATTTTCATATTGAGACAATCTTTGTCACAATGCATGTTGCACCATGGTTGACAATGACTTATTTTCATATGGAGACAATCTTTGTCACGAAGCGACGTTAGATCATGGTTGATTTTCATATTGAGAAAATATTTTTTCACAATGTGACGTTGGACCATGGTTGAACATGATTATAAAACAAGGGTATTTATATTAGACCCAAGGATTAATATTATAAACCATATCAATAATATTATACCTTATGAATGAGAAGCATTAGATTAATAAGCCCAAGGGATTGGAAATATAAACCCATGGGAATAATAAACCAAAAGGATTAACACTAAAAACCTAAGGGACTATAAACCCAAGGGAATAATATTAAACGCAAAAGATAAATATTATAAACCCAAGGTATATAAACCCCAAGAGAAATATTATCAACCCTAAAATAAACATGGTTTACAATGGTTCATTTTCATATTGAGACAATCCTTGTCACAATACAACATAGGATGATGGTTGACCATGTTTTACCATTATTGATTGTCACATCGACACAATATTTGTTAAAGTGTGACGGTGGACCATGTTTGACTAAGGTTGATTTTCATATTGACTCAAAATTTGTCACCATGCAACAGTGGACCATGGTTGACCATGATTTATTTCACATAGCATAGTTGGGCATGCTTGAACATGGTTGGTGAAGATTGACCATAGCTAATGAAGATTGAATTTCATTGACCGTGGTTGACCATGATTGACCACGGTTCAACAAGATTTATATTTTTTAAAAAATGGAATAATAAACACAATGCAATAATACTAAAATCCCAATGGACTATAAACCCTAGGGAATAACATTCGACCGAGGAAAACAATATAAATCCAAGGTATATAAACCCTAAGATAAATATCATAAAACCTTATATAAACATGTTTTGACATGCTTGACCACTGATTATTTCCATATTGGGACAATCTTTTTCACAATGCGACATTGGACCATGCTTTACCATGGTTCAATCCTTGGATTAATAAACCTAGTGGACTAATTTTATAAACCCAAGAAAACAATAAACCCAAGGGATAAATACTAAAACCCCAAGGAATTATCAACCCTAGGCAATAATATTGAACCCAAGGCACTAATATTATAAACCCAAGGTATATAAACACTAAAATAAATATTATAAACCCTAAAATGAACATGGTTGACCATTGCTTATTTTGATATTGGGACAATTCGTATTACAGTGCAATGTTGGACCATGGTTGACCCCACTTGACCATGATTTATTTTCATATGGATACGATTTTTATTGTAATGTAATGTTCGACCATGGTTCACCATGATTTATTATATAAAAAATGGTCAAGCATAGTTGACCATGGCTCACCATGATTGACTATGGCTGACCATGTTGACCATGATTGATATTATGAACCCAAGAGAATAATAAACCCCAGAGATAAATACTAAAAACCAAAAGGATTATAAACCCAAGGGAACAATATTAAACCTAAGGAATAATATTAAACCATAAGATTAAACCCAAGCCAAAAATAAACCCAAATGATTAATACTAAAAACCCAATGGATTGTGAACCCAAACAAATAATATTAAACCAGAGGGATTAATATTATAAACCCAAGGTATATATTTATAAAATAAATATTATAAAACCTAAAATAAACATGGCTGACCATTGTTCATTTTCACGTTGAGAGAGCCCATGGTTGACCATGGTTGACCGTGATTGACCACGACACAACAAGATTTAATTTTTAAAGATAAGAGAATAATAAACACAATGCAATAATACTAAAAACCCAATGGATTATAAACCCTAGCGAATGACATTCAACCGAAGACAAAAATATAAAGCCAAGGTATATAAACCCTAAGATAAATATTATAAACCCTTAGATAAACATGTTTTTTTTATGCTTGACCATGGGTGATTTTCATATTGGGACAATCTTTGTCATAATCCGATGTTGGACCATGCTTTACCATGGTTCAATCCTTAGATTAATAAACTTAGGGGACTCATTTTATAAACCCAAGGAAACAATAAACCCACAGGATAAATACTAAAGCCCCAAGGAATTATCAACCCTCGGAAATAATATTGAACCCAAGACATTAATATTATAAACCCAAGGTATGTAAACACTAAAATAAATATATATTAAAATAAACATGGTTGACCATGGTTCACCATTATTGATTTTATCAAAAATTGCAGTGCATGGTTGACCATGGCTGACCATGATTGACTATGGCTAACCATGTTGACCATGATTGATATTATGAAGCCAAGGAAATAATAAACCTAAGGGATAAATACTAAAAACCCAAGGGAACTATATTAAACCCAAGGAATAATATTAAACCCTAGGAATAAACCCAAGCCAATAATAAACCCAAATGATTAATACTAAAAACCCAAGGGATTGTGAATCCAAACAAATAATATTAAACTTGAGGGATTAATATTATAAACCCAAGGTATATATTTATAACATAAATATTATAAACTGTAAAACAAACATGGTTGACCATGGTTCATTTTAATGTTGAGAGAGCCCTTGTCACAATGTGACCATTGAACATGGTTACTCATGCTTGACCATGATTTATATCAAGACAAAATTCATTATAATGCGACGTTGGACTAGGGTTGAGCATGGTTCATTTTCATATAGAGATAATCTATATCACAATGTGAAATTGGAATGTAGTAGACCATTATTCACCATTGTTGACCATTATTTATCTTATGTAACATGGTTGACCATGGATGACCATATAATTTTTCTAATATATTAAAAGTTATATTTAAAACTAAAATATAATTCACATATAACATAATAATAACATGTAATTATTATTAACAATATGTATTTATCCCTACCATTATGTTATTGTTAATAATTATTATATATTTATTAATATAATTGTCAATATATTTTATATATTTTCTTGGAGTATATTAATAATATAGACTATACATTGAACTAAAATATATTATAGGAAATAATATATATATATATATATATATATATATATATATATATAAAAAGAAGTTGAATAAATATTTTAATATATTAACAATATTCCATTAATTATAACAAAAATATTTTATTATTGTAATAATTTATTTAATTTTATATTAATATTAATATTATTATTATTAGTAACATTATTACTAACATTTAATATGTTTTGTTATCAATAGCCTAATATAATATAATATGTGGTTTAATATAAATTTAAAGGATCAACAAACTAAAAATTCAATATTAAAAATACATGAGATAAATAAATCTTAACAATTAAAATTTTAAACATGAGGGAATAATAAATCCAAAAGTGTAATATTATAAACTCATGAAATTAAAAAACCCAAAAATAAAATAAAATAAATCATTAATGATAATAATTAATTAAACTATTCCAAAAATATTATTAGGCAGAGAATCTGGGAGCATGCTGCAGATATTAGACATAATCAGTCTAGTACCTCAGCTCTTGCTGAACATGTGGAAATATCTTGCCACCATGTTTGTATTGAAGACTCTAAAGTCGTTGCGAGGGTACATCACTTCCACCATAGGAAAATAAGGAAGGCGATCAAAATTAAACGACATGCTAAGAATCTTAACCGTGATGATGGTTGGAAATCAAGTAAGAGTTAGACCCTGGCTCTCGCCACATAAGTTTTGTTTTGTTTAGTATATATTTTTATATTTATGTTTATTTATTAATATATATATATATATATATATATATATATATATATATTATTTAATTGTTTTTATTTTACTTTAGTTATTTATTTATCTGTTAATTAATTTTTTGGTCCCCTAGTACCTTCTTAAGTTTGTTTATTCATTTTTTAAATTTTATTTAGTTATATTTTATTTAATTAATTTATGGAATTATTTTATCTTATCTAATTAATTAGTTAATTAATTTAACTTATATAATAAAAAATTACTGGCTAATTCCTATTATATTATATTAATTACATAATAAAATTGATTTAATTGACTTATTTAATTTAATGATTTATTTATTTAGTTTTTATTTATTTTTGGATAAAAATTCCCCCACCCTAGTTCATTCAGAGGTTTCTTTGTTTTTATTATTTTAATTATATATTTAATTGATTTATTTATTTATCTAAATGATTAATTTATTAATTAATCAATTTATTAAATAATATTTTTTATTCAATTTAATTAATTAATTAATTTTTAACTAACTTACTAATTTTTAACAGCTAGTTCCTAATAGCTATTTCTCAATGACTATTTCCAGTAATGATGCATCTCTTCTATTTATTCATTGAGGTAGATTGTTCTCTCCACGTTGTATTGAGGATGAACCACATTAGTTGGTTTGAAACGTCAACCTAATCGTAATGATGTGATTAATTCAAAAATTCTTTTATCTAAATTATGGACCACAAAAGTCTTAGATCTAACATAATACTATTAATAATTTTATAGAAATATTAATACTATTAATAAATTTATAGAAATATTAATAATAATAAAAATTTATAGAAATATTAATATTATCAAGTTTATAATAATAATAATAACATTAATAATGATATATTGGTAACAATTATATAACTTTAATATTTATTGTGCATACTTTTTTTTATAGATAATTTGTTTATTATTATTATAATAAATGTGAATAATAATAAAAAGTTGCATAAATATTTTATTATATTACCAATATTGCAATAATTATAACATTAATAAAATTATTAATGTAATAATATACTATATAATCATTTATTTTTATATTAATATTAATATTATTAATAACATTATTACTAACTTTTAATATTTTTGGCTATTAATAGCTTAATAAAATATAATATATAATTTAATTTAATAATGTGGTTTATATGTAATATAATATAATATAATATAATATAAAATCTAAATATTATTAGAAAGATTAAATATAATAATTATAAATATAAAATTTTATAATTAAAAATATTTGAAATTAATTAATTTAAATTAAAAATATTTATTAATAAATCATAGTTTAGAATGTTTAATTGTGATTATTTATGCTTAATTAACTACAATAATCACATTAATTTTATTTTAAATCATATATGAAATATATAAAGATAACAGGTTTAATATTTAGATTTATTTTTATGTTGGTTCATATAATTGATTTATAATATTTTGTTTATAACCTTAGGGTTTATAATATTTAGTTTATGGTGTTGGAGTTTATAATATTTGGTTCATAACATTAGGGTTTATAATATTTCATTTATAATATGCATTTTATAATATTTGGTCTATAATATGTGGTTCATAGTATTAGTAGTTTATAATATTTGAGGTTTATAATATTTAGTTTATGATGATGATGATAATCATGGTTACCGTCCGTTAAGACCAATGAGGTCTATGGGACCTTAAGAGAGGAGAATGAATCTAAGAGTGATTCTTCAAAATCCTATTTTTATGGTCAAAGAGAAGGGAAATAAGTGCTCCAAAATTACTATAGGTTAGTTGGCTTAATAGGTCAAGAATATTGGAAGTGTTACAGATGGTAGGGAATTAAGAGAAAATGTGAGTAAGAGTCAGGGAGTCTAAAAGGAAGTGCTTTTCATCTTCCACTTGCTTAGAATCACAAATATGACAGGTTCTATCGTTCCAAGGGGTCTTGGAATAGACCAATGCCCGGTCTCACTCCGAAGCTCATGGAATTATTTCTTATCTTAGCGATGTTCATTTTTTTCTTAGTGTTGGACAATAGAGAGAGATAAATCTAATTATCAAGGGCGGGGTTAATCAATTCCTTATAGTATCTTAGCTTCCTTTTACCCGCCATCTCCTGATCCTCCCACATCATGTCCTTAAACTTGGAGATAACATTATTTTTGATATTATCTTTGCTCCTCATACTGAGCTCCTCCTTAATTCCCCAATGGTTGAGCTAGTATTGGGCATACTTATGCCACCGATGCTTGAGGTGAAGGTGAGGGTTTTTACTACAGTTAGAAGCAAGTTTAGGGAGCCTTTTTGATTCCATGTTTTCAAGCTTCTTCTGATACATCATATATCTAAACATAGCCGTACTTTCAATGGGGGACAAACCAGATTCGATGAAGACGATAGAGAGTATTTCCCTTGATCTTAAGGTTGCAGGTTATGAATTTCTTTTGAATAATCTCAATCTTTCTCAAGGACTCTCTAGATATACTACAACCCCAAACTTCACATCTGTATAAGACAACAGGGGTGACAAGGGTCTCAAAGAGGAACCCATTTTTACTCCAAATGTAAAGATCGACTGACTTACAATTGTTTTCAAGCTCATAATAAAATTTCCAGGCCCCAATAATCCTTTTTTCGATGCTATAATTTCAGTTGAGATGATGAGGGAAGTCAATGCCCAAATACTTATAAGAATAAAAATGCTCTAAGATCTGGTTATTATACAAGAATTTACCATGGGTGATATTTTTGGATTTAATGATCATGACTTTAGTCTTGTCGGTATTAACTGTCATAACCATCTTGGAGCAGTAGTCATGAAGAATCTGGAGCTGCTTGTCAAGGTCATCCCGGATTTTTGCAAGAAGAACGATATCATCGGCATAAGGGAGAAGAGTAATGAGAACACCATCATGCTTGATGCCCTTGCACCCCACAGATTTCATATGCTCCTCTAGCTTATCGATGTATATGCAAAAAATGGTAGTGGACAGGAGACACCCTTGCTTAACTCTAATATTTCATTTAATGTCTTTAGTCCAGCTGTCATTGGCCTTAAGCTTGGTAGTGATGGTCTCATAGAGACATATCACAACAATCCTCAACTCGAGACAGTGTCGAAAGCTTTTCTAAAGTCCACAATGAAACATAAGAGATTGACTTTACTATTGCGACATTCCTCACAATGATTCTAAGAGTGACTAGATGGTCAATATTCAAGTGATGTTTCCCAAACCAGCTTGTCCTTTAGCTCTTTTTCCCTGGCTTTCTAGCCAAAGGCTAAGCTTCTCCAGAATGAGCCCATAAATATTGGTATCCTTCAATATCTTTAGGTTAAAGACTCAATGTCATTAAGAGAGAATACATCCTCCTTAATTGGAATGATTAAGGTGGTACCCATAGTGTCCAGAGAGCATACAACTTATTAAGATAGTTGTCCGAGTTTTCTAAGGGGATAGAATGGCTATCTTTGGTTTTACGAACAAGAAAATTTCACCAAATTTTTTTGGTCATGACTTTAGAAAGGTGGACAAGATAAGTGTCTTTTAGTAATATATGATATTTTCTTCCTCTTGATGAAATTTTTTATATATTGATATTCTGCAACTTAAAGATTTCATTAGGAGCTTCTCTGACATTTTGCAATATTCGTCATAGCATGGATTGGAAGTTCTATTAAACTACTTAAACTAAATATCATTAGAAAACTTGCTAATGATAGTAGTGAAATGGTAATAAATTTTATCAATGTTATTATTATAATTCATAGGGCTTAATATCCCTTATGAAAAGGTTGATTTTACTTCTAGTAATGAGAACAATATTATCGGATAATAAAGGATAAAAGAGATATATTTAAGTTAATTCAATTTAATTCATAAATGATATATGTAAATACAATTTAGTTATATATATATATATATATATATATATATATATATATTTTTCAAATTAAAGATAATGATATGAGTCTTCTGTTAATTTAATTAAATAGAAAACTAATAAATAATTAATAGAATTAAGTAAAATTATAATATAAGTTATAATTAAATTTGCTAATTAGTTTTTATTAATGAGTTGTAAGGAATGTTGGTTGTGTGATAAACTTATCCTTCAATTGAATAATAGAATTATTTCCGGCCAAAAAACACAAATAAAACATTTTGAATTGATTTGATACTTAGGTCATAAATTAATAAATTTCGATGGATAACGTTAATATTTAGAAATCAGATGGACCGTTAATGATTTCATAACAGTCTATATTTTATTATCCGTCCAATACTTGTAGAACCTGAAAAACCGTTGCGTGGAACTCAAATTCCAAACCCTACAAAATTTCAGTGCACAAGGGTCAACATAATTGCACTACGTCTGCTCAGATACATTGGCTCCGTGAATAAATTCTTGCAGCAACAGCTTAACATGTCGATCATACTCATCCACCATATGGCTTCCAAGAAATTCGCCAAAAACTCGAACAACATCGCCTCTTCTTTCACAACCTTCTTCTCTAAGAAGTGCCGCAACAATATATATACCAAATTGCAAATGAGACGATCCTAGGCATTTGAATCCCCCAAGGACGAGTTCCACCAATCGTACGATTTGTGTTACTATATCTGATTCTTGCAGCGTCTCCTTGGACTCCGAGAAGAACTCATTCTCTCCTTCTCCATGAGATGTGGCTGAGAGTATGGAATAAATTAAGGAAAGCCCTCCTTCAAGTGCTACACTAATTAGATCAACATTCTTCGCTGTTTCACCATCCTCCTTTTTCACCATTCTTGCCCTACATTTATCAGTTATAGCTACATGGTGCAGGTAATGCAAACGAGAGATGCAAAGAGTTACTGAATTAACTAGAACGCCAACGTAATCAAACTTCGAGTTGATGCGACACATTTGATTTTTCAACCAGGCAGCCTTTAGGATTGCCATTCCGTTGTAGAGGTCTTCATTAGATATATCGCTCAAATTCTCACGTGCTAATGTATACAGAGTGACGTGGACTGTACAAGAACAGAAATGGCTGAGCCTAGATATCGGAATATTTTCAATGTTCAAGTCGTAAAACATCCGACGATAAATTCTTAAAACCATGCCCTGGATCTTCAAATGATCGCATCGCGATACAAGGCAACATAAAGCGGTAGAAATCCCGAACAAAAGGAGTTGAGGGAAATCGGTATCCTCCAAACCGATGAGATCCACGAGCCTGCACGCTTCTTTCAAAACATCGAATGAAGAGAGGTGGTGACAGCATAAATAACAGAACTGCCCATTTACTACCCGCCACAAGTATTCGTATCCGCTGATGCAACAAAACACATTTCTATTTTCAGGTCGGTATTGGCAATAAAGACGGAGCAGATTAAATTTCTGCCACAAAACTTTCCAATAATGCTCTGCCTGCATGTCTCTATTTTTCTTATCAGCATTTACAAGACATTGATAAACCGAAATCAATTCCATCATGAGATTTTTCATGTCTGCTTCGCTCAAGACTTGACTATAGTCGGGAATGACATCTAAACTTTGGGTTCGGCTTGAGTTGTTGAGTATGTACCGTTGCATTTCTTGTCTCAGCTGAGTCTGGGGAATAACATTGGTAATGTCGAAGGGCTGGCGGGTGAATGGGTTAAGGGCTTCGTGCTTGGCATCCCAAATATTCTCCAACGTCCCGCGGTTGTAGAGAATCTGAGCGGGGTCTTCCGTAGGCGGTAGTCGAACGGGATCATATGCAAATTCTTGCATCAACGTATCTACGTACTTTTCAGGAATTTCAGTACTCTCTGTATCCATTTTCGGCTCTAATTATAGAAACAATTTGTTTCGATCTTATATGGTAGTTGTTAGATAATATATAAAAGAAATATTATATATATAATAGTTAAATCAAGGAGTTGAGATCCAATGGGGCTGGTCGGTCCATGTTAACTTTTTATTTCTAAAATTTGAATAGGTTTTAAATTAAAAAATATTTATGGTTGATTGAGAATGTTTGGAATTAGATATCATTTTTGAGATTTTAATGGAATGGTTTATGAAGTACAATATTTGTTAAAGTTTTGCAAATGAGGTAGTAAGTTAAGTGGCGTTGATTGTGGGGAAAAACTCTACAGTTAAGCGCGGAGTTGTGGGATGGGTGACTTTCTGATCGATTTCATTTCACTAGTTTCAATCCCACTTCTTCGTCCGTGTGAGCATCATTGGATGCAATGAGTTATAAGTGGATTATTCAAAAATCATGATAAATTAGTCAATTACAAATCCCAAAAATAATATTTAATATAATGTATTGTTAGTTTATTTGTTAACATAAATTTGTTATTACATTTAATTATTATTGTTTATGACTAATTATGGTGGATAATGTTTGGTTTAATTTAATTATAAATATAAATACTATTAATTATAATTGATTATGTTTTTTTAATTAATTATGGCTATAATAATTGGTTTCTATTAATTATATTTCATTAAATCTATTTTTATTAACCATGTTTGATTATGTTTAGTTTATATTCAGCAGGTTACCTTTTTTGTCATATTACTTTATAGATATTTGTTTTTTTAATTGATTATTTAAAATTAATTATATTTGTTTATATTGGATTATAATTGACTATATTTTATATTGGATTGACAATAATTTTATAATGAGTCATAATTAATCTGTATCATGTTTGATTTTGATTGACTTTTTATATATATAGTTGATTAAAATTGTTTAAGATTAATTATTATTGTATATATTTAAATAGTTTTAGTTTAATTTATAGAAGAAATAGACATTTTCATTGTAATGAGATGATATAATTTCAAGTAAGAATGTGATTTTTTGTTGAGTAAAATATATTTTTGAATGCATTAATGGATTCAAGCTTAAAATACATTAAATTCATAAACTGATTCAACAACGTGAAAACAAATTAAATTTTTGAATGTATAGATGAATTTAATAACCTGAAAAATCTCAGCATTAGAATTCTATAGATTAAACAACTTAAACTCAAAATTTTTAGACAACTTAAACTCAACATTTTAAAAATCTCTGGGATTTTGATTAAAATTAATAAGAAAAAATATTGTGTAAATAGTCATTTTGTTTAGACTATGCCTATTTGATTACGGTTAATAATGGATGTCTAAAATTAAGTTTTAATTAATAGTAGTGAATCATATTTTTTTATTCTAAACTATCATAACTATGATTAATATAATTGACCATACTTAAAAATATTTAACCATATTCAATTATGATTCAACAGTTAAATACTTAAAAATTTCTAATTTTTTATTATAATATTATAATATATATTAAATATAATACTTTAAAAAAATCTAAACAGAACTTATTTTGGGAAAACATGCTTATTAGTTAGTCTTCTACCTACAATGGAATGCTTATCATCAAAATTGTATTACACTTTGGTCAAGCCTACACATCACATCAATAAAAAGTTTAATTCCCAAAATGACAATTCCCTCCCTATAAACTTTCAACCTTATGAGTATATGTAACACACATCTAAACATGTAGATATAGTAAAAAAAAAAAAAATAATGAAAAAAAAAACGAACAATAAAATAATTTTGTTTCTATCTTCCACCTTTTTCTTAGAATGCTCACTTTGTTAACCTCGTTGATTTTTCACTTAACAACGGAGTAATCTAAGCTCGAGAGTTCCTTCCTTAAGATTGTCTTAAGATTCAGGTATGCATTGGAATTTAATTGTATACTAAAGCATAGTTGGGTTGGGCTATTTTAATTGATGTCACCTATCACCTTTATTATGCACACAAATAGTGCTTCTCTATTTAAATATTTTATTATTATTTCCATTCCATGTCTCATGTTCCCCGTTGATTACGTTCCATGAGGGTATTATACTGGGGACATTTAATGCTTGGCCTATATTTTATTTATTATATTTCCCAAGAGAACTATTATCTAGGTAACTTAGAAAATTCTCGACTGCTCCACTTGGGGGTGCTCCACTTGGGGGGCATCATAATGTATAGATGATGTGATATGTGGCTGAATAGCGGTCCTCGATCCTTAGGGTTAATTGCACACGGTTAAGGGGTAATTATTCCACCGCCTCCTCCTCCACCCACAAATCCGCCACGTTCGAGGTTCATTTGCAACCCTTCTCTTGGGTGGGCGAGAGTAGGGCTTTGCAACCAAACCCTAACAATTTCGAGATGCAAATAGGTCTAAGGCTTCTCTTCATTGCCTCGAGAGGCACAATTTACAGCTCAGTATGACCCGGGTATGTTACGTTCTCAAAAGATAATAAATTTTACTTTTTCTAATGTCGACTGAAGCATTAATCTAATCTTGAATTTTATATAACTTGAATATTTAGATTATATATAACTTTTTTAATTTATTAATGGGCTGAGATTAACTATTAAAATAAAACTATTTATTATTTATATAATTTGAATGGATAGTAAATTATATACTTGAATTTGAATGGATCATACATTTACCTTTAACAAAAACATTTACCACATTGAATTTCCAAATTAAGTAAAATTTTAAAAATCTTTACTCTTTACTAAAGTCAATACCATTTCCTAAATCAAAGGAAAAGAGTTAATTCAACACAAACAATCAAAATCCAAAATCTTTTAATATTTCTTTTAATTAAATATTTGTAAAATGAATCATTAAAAGTAAAACCCATATTTTATGGATAAATTAAAATATTTAAAGACATTAATATTTCTCCATCAAAGTTGCAATATTTTAAAATTTAAATAAATATAAATATAAATAAACATGAGGTATGGTAAATAAATAAAACTTATTTTTATACTTACTCGAGAGCTATGGTAAATAAATAAATAAATATATATAAACTAGATGTATGGTAAACAAATAAAAAATATTTGTATATTTACTCCATAAACCTTTTTATATTTAAAAAAACTTTAAAAAGAGGTTTTATTTAGATGAAGCCTATGGGACCAATACCATGGGACAAATTAATATTGATACCATGGGCCAAATACCATATTTATAAAATAAGTATGGTAAATGAATAAATATAAAAGAGGTATAAAGAGGTATGATAAATAAATAAATATAAAATAGGTATAAAGAGGTATGGTGGATAAATAAATATGAAAGAGATATAAAGAGGTAAGGTAAATAAATAAAAATATATCAAATAGGATTATAAATAAAAATCTAATTATATAACAAGACTATGGGCCAAATACCATAGTAAGTAAAAGAGGTATGGTAAAAAAATAAAAATATAAATAAAACTTCTTTTCATATTTACTCCATAATCTACTTTATATTTACGAATATTTATGTTCATTAGTTTACATAACTAAGAATAAATAGAGAGAGAGAGAGAGAGAAGTGGAGAGAGAGTGTGTATGTTTAGGGGTGATATAAAGAGACAAAGTAATATGTATGGAAAGAAGGGGGAGAGAAGAAGAGACAAGGAGAGAGGGAGGGATATAGTAATGTAGTTGGAGAGAGAGAGGGGTAGAAAGAGAGAGAGAAAGAAAGGGAGATGGGGGAAGAGAGAGGGTTAGAGAGAGAGAGAGAGAGATGGGGCAAGAGAGAATATTGGAGGGAAAAGAGAGAGGAAGGTAGGAGAGAAAGGGAGAGAGAGGAAGGATGAGAGAGAGGAGGAGAGTGATGGGGGAAGAGAGAGTATTGGAGAGAGAGAGAGAGAGAGGGGGGAGAGGGAGAGAGAGAGAGAGAGAGAGAGAGATGAAGGATGAGAGAGAGGACTTGAGAGAGAGGACTTGAGAGAGAGGAGGAGAGAGGGATCGATAGAGATATGGGTTTGGAGGGGATGAGATGTAGGAAATAAGAAATATAGAAAGTGAGAAGTGGAGAGAGAGAAGGATTGACAAGGGAGGGACAGAGAGAGAGCGTGTATGTTTGGGGCTGAGATAAAGAGACAAATAAGGAGAGATGGAGATGGGGGGAGAAGGAGATATAAGGAGAGAGGGAGGGATATAGTAACACATTTGGTGGGTGAAAAGAGAGAGAGAGAGGGAGAGATAGATGGGAGATAAAGGGAAAGAGAGGAAGGAAGAGAGAGGATCTGAGAGAGTGGAAAGAGGGAAGGAAAGAGAGATGGAATTGGAGGGGGAGGGAGAGGGAGGTAAGAAGAAATACATATAGAGAGAAATGTGGAGAGAGAGAGTGTGTGAGTGATAAGGAAGATGGAGAGAGAGGGAGAGAGGACAAAAGGAGGAAAGAGAGATATTAGCGAGGTAGAGGGAGAGGAGGGGAAGATAGAGATATAGATGGAAGGTGAAGAGAGGGAAGAAGAGAGATATGGCGAGAGGAGGGGATTGACAAAGAGATTAATATATATGGAGTGCGAGAGCGTGTGTGCTTAAGGTGGTGAGATAGAGAGACAGAAAAGAAGAGATGGAGGGGGATATAGATATGAATGGAGGTTGGAGAGAGGGAAGAATATTTCTCACACTAGATGGATTGATATAAGTGGAGATGGTGATTTATAATCCTATTTGATTATTTGCACTATATGCGTCTATTTCAATGTAGATATTTATTTCTAATGATATTTGATTACTTGCACTAGATGCATTGATTTCAGTGTAGGTGGTGATTTCTAATACAATTTGATTTCTTGCACTGAATGTGTTGGTTTCAATTTAGATGTCAATTTATAATTATATTTGATTACATTCACTAAATGAATTGATTTCAATGTAGATGATTTCTAATCCTATTTGATTTTTTGCACTAAATGCATTGACTTCACTATAGATGGCGATTTCTAATCCTATTTGATTTCTTTGAGTAAATGCATTGATTTCAGTGTAGATGTTGGTTTCTAGAGAGAGAGAGAGGGAGTGATAAGGAAGATGGAGAGAGAGGGAGAGAGGAAAAAAGGAGGAAAGAGAGATATTATCAGGGGAGAGGGAGAGAATAGGAAGATAGAGATATAGATGGAAGGTGAAGAGAGGGAAGAAGAGAGAGATGGGGAGAGGGGGTGATTGACAAAGAGAATGATATATATGGAGTGCGAGAGCGTGTGTGTTTAGGGGGGTGAGATAGAGAGAAAAAAAAAGGATGGAGGGGAATATAGATATGGATGGAGGGTGGAGAGAGGGAAGAATATTTCTTGCACTAGATGGATTGATTTAAGTGGAAATGGTGATTTATAATCCTATTTGATTATTTGCACTAGATGCGTCGATTTCAGTGTAGATATTTATTTCTAATGATATTTGATTACTTGCACTAGATGCATTGATTTTAGTGTAGGTAGTGATTTCTAATACTATTTTATTTCTTGCACTGGATGTGTTGATTTCAATTTAGACGTCGATTTATAATTATATTTGATTGCTTGCACTAGATGCATTGATTTCAATCTAGATTATTTCTAATCCGATTTGATTTTTTGCACTAAATGCATTGATTTAGTGTAGATGGTGATTTCTAATCCTATTTGATTGCTTTGAGTAAATGCATTAATTTCAGTTTAGATATTTTTCATATAATCGATATGAAAAGATAACAAAACTAACAAGGGTGGCAATAAGAATAGTAGAAGAAAATAGTTTGAGATTGATCACAATGAAGACTATTTGTAACATGAGTACATTCTTATTATTCACATTTTCTATCTTTCAACACTATTATTGTCACTTTGCATTCAAAAAAAAATATTTCATCATTTTTCATCGTTATAGTTATTAACAATATTTATCATCTCAACGAACTAAGGTAACTAAGAAAATTTAAAATTAAAATGACCAAGTTAATTTCAGAAATATTTAGCGTATTTAAAATGATTATATTAATATTTGATATATTTACATATTATTGATAAAATTAATCATATCTTCGAATTTTCCTTGGTATCACACGACTGAAACCAGCCTAGATCCATCTTAACTCCAGATCTATCAAGCGCCGAGGGGGATCAAATCTCTCGAGGTGAAAAACTTTCCTCAAGTTTTGCACTCAAAAAAGAGGTTTGAAGGGGGGAGATAAGAAGGGAGAAGGAGAGATGGAGGGATATAGTAATGTAGTTGGAGAGAGAGAGAGGGGCAAAAAGAGAGAGAGAAAGAAAGGGAGATGGGGGAAGAGAGAGGATTAGAGAGAGAGAGAGAGAGAGAGAGAGAGAGAGATGGGGGAAGAGAGAGGATTGGAGGGAAAAGAGAGAGGGAGGTAGGAGAGAAAGGGAGAGAGAGGAGGAGAGTGATGGGGGAAGAGAGAGTATTGGAGGGAAGAGAGAGAGAGAGAGAGAGAGAGAGAGAGAGAGAGGAAGGAAGGAAGGATGAGAGAGAGGACTTGAGAGATATGAGGAGAGAGGGATCGATATAGAGATGGATTTGGAGGGGGAGAGATGTAGGAAATGATAAATATAGAGAGTGAGAATTGGAGAGAGAGAAGGAGTGACAAGGGAGAGAGAAAGAGAGAGGATGTATGTTTGGGGTTGAGATAAAGAGACAAATAAGAAGAGATGGAGATAAGGGGGGGAGAAGGAGACATAAGAAGAGAGGGAGGGATATAGTAAGGTAGTTGGTGGGTTAAGAGAAAGAGAGAGAGGGAGAGAGAGATGGGAGAGAAAGGGAAAGAGAGGAAGAAAGAGAGAGGATGTGAGAGAGTGGAGAGAGGGAGGGAAAGAGAGATGGAATTTTAGGGGGAGGGGGAGGGAGAGGGAGGTAAGAATAAAGATATAGAGAGAGAAAGGTGGAGAGAGAGAGAGAGAGTGAGTGATAAGGAAGATGGAGAGAGAGGGAGAGAGGACAAAAGGAGGAAATAGAGATATTAGCGAGGGAGAGGGAGAGAAGGGGAAGATAGAGATATAGATGGAAGGTGAATAAAGGGAATAAGAGAGAGATGGGGAGAGGAGGGGATTGACAAAGAGATTGATATATATGGAGTGCGAGAGTGTGTGTGTTTAGGGGGGTGAGATAGAGAGACATGAAAGAAGAGATGGAGGGGGAAATAGATATGGATGGAAGGTGGAGAGAGGGAATAATATTTCTCACACTAGATGGATTGATATAAGTGGAGATGGTGATTTATAATCCAATTTGATTATTTTCACTATATGCATCGATTTTAGTGTAGATATTTATTTCTAATGATATTTTATTACTTGCACTATATGCATTGATTTCAGTGTAGGTGGTGATTTCTAATACAATTTGATTGCTTGCACTGAATTTGTTGATTTCAATTTATAATTATATTTGATTACTTGCACTAGATGAATTGATTTCAATGTAGATGATTTCTAATCCTATTTGATTGTTTGCACTAAATGCATTGATTTTAGTGTAGATGGCGATTTCTAATCCTATTTGATTTCTTTGAGTAAATGCATTGATTTAAGTGTAGATGTTGGTTTATAGAGAGAGAGAGAGAGATAAGGAAGATGGAGAGAGAGGGAGAGAGGAGAAAAGGAGGAAAGAGAGATATTTCCAGGGTAGAGGGAGAGAAGGGGAAGATAGAGATATAGATGGAAGGTGAAGAGAGGGAAGAAGAGAGAGATGGGGAGAGGGGTTGATTGACAAAGAGATTGATATATATGGAGTGTGAGAGCACGTGTGTTTAGGGGGGTGAGATAGAGAGAAAAAAAATAATAGATGGAGGGGGATATAGATATGGATGGAGGGTGGAGAGAGGGAGGAATATTTCTTGCACTAGATGGATTGATATAAGTGGAGATGGTGATTTCTAATCCTATTTGATTATTTGCACTAGATGCATCGATTTTAGTGTAGATATTTATTTCTAATGGTATTTTATTACTTGCACTAGATGCATTGATTTCAGTGTAGGTGGTGATCTATAATACAATTTGATTTCTTGCACTAAATGTGTTGATTTCAATTTAGATGTCGATTTATAATTATATTTGATTACTTGCACTATATGAATTGATTTCAATGTAGATGATTTCTAATCCTATTTGATTGTTTGCACTAAATGCATTGATTTCAGTGTAGATGGTGGTTTCTAATCCTATTTGATTTCTTTGAGTAAATGCATTGATTTTAGTGTAGATATTGGTTTCTAGAGAGAGAGAGTGAGTGATAAGGAAGATGGAGAGAGAGGACAAAAGGAGGAAAGAGAAATATTAGCGGGGAAGATTTCTAATCCTATTTGATTGCTTTGAGTAAATGCATTGATTTCAGTGTAGACGTTGGTAATACTGTTACCGATGAAATAGGTAACCTGACCTCAAAACGGGAACTCGAGCCCAAAAAGACTCAAAAAAAACATGAAAAAACACCCAAAAAACAAAAAAAGTGTATTCCAGAACGCACTTGGTTTTTTTTTTTAAGGTCAACTTTCAACATTTTATAAAACTATGTTAAAAACAAAATTGTTTCTTGAAAAAAGGATTGAAAAAACACCCTCAAAACAAAACCAGTTGATGTTGGAATAACAAAAAAAAAAAATTGTGTCATATTTTTGACATTTTTAAAAATAGAAACAAGTTTTTTTAATTTTTAAAATTCAAACATTAAAAAAACCCTAAAATTTAAGAAAAAAATAAATTTAAAAAATAAAAACATTTTAAAGCTTAAAATTTAAAAATATATAGGAATAAGAAAACAAAAATAAAAACAAAATAAAAATTTTAATTCAAACATTAAAAAAAACCTAAAATTTAAGGGAAAAAAAAAATAAAAAAATTAAAGATTAAAAATTCAAAATATATAGAAATAAAAAAATAAAAATAAAAACAAAATAAAAATATTAAATTAAAAAAAAAAACAAGTTCAAAAAGAAAGAAATTATAAAAATTAAAATATAGAAATTAAATTTAAAAAGAAAAAGAAACAGAAAATGTTTAATAAATTAAAAAAAAAATATTTAAAGAAATATATTAAATTTTAATAGATTTAAAACTTTAATAATAATAATAATAATAATAATAATAATAATAAAATTTAAAAGTAAAAAAATGAAAAATTAATTTTAAAAAAAATAAAAAAAATAAAATACAATAAAAATATTTAATTTAAACAAATATATATTAAAAAAACAAATAAATTTTAAAAAATAAATTATATATATATATATATATATATATATATATATATATATTAGATTTTATTAAATTAAAAAAAATGTTAATATTAATATAACAAATTAAATTTAAAAAGAAATATTAAATTTTAATAAATAAATGATTAAACAAATAAATTTTGAAATAAAAAAAAAATTTAAATATAAAGGAAAAAAAAACATTGTTAAAATAAAAAAGTTAAACAACTTAAAAATCAATTAAAAATGAAAATTGAAAAGAATAAATTAAAGAAAATATATTAAATAAAATATAAAATAAAAAACAAATTAATTTGAAAATATTAAGTTTAATTTAAAAAAAAATCTAACTTTAAATACACAATTTTAATTGAAATAGAAAGTATATAAAAAATTTATGTAATTAAAAAAATAATAATAAAAAAATAAAAGATTAAAAAAAATATTAAATCCAAATAAATTAAAAAAAATAAATAATTTATTAAATTTTAAAAAATTAAATGAAAAAACTAAACATAAAATTTAATAATAATAAAAAAATATGAAAAAATAAAAAAAAAATCAATTAAATAAAAAAAATACAAAATTTAAAAAAAATTATTAACAAAATTTAATTAAAAAAAATAAAAAACAAAAAAATCAATTAATATATAAATATAAATATAAATATACATATATATATATATATATATATATATATAAAATAAAAAATATTAAAAAAATTAAAAGAAATTAAATCGCAAATATAAAAATTAAATTAAAAAAAGAAAAATTTTAAATTTTTTGAATTTAAAAAAAAAATCAAATAAAAAAAAATATTAAAAAAAAGAATTAAAAAAAAAAGAATTTTTTGATCGTGGTGGCGCCGCCAATCGGCCTCCCACCCAGGTGGCAGTGGAGGCCGATTCCGAGAATCGGCCTCCCATGGCGGGAGGCTGCCACCACGATCAACAAATTCTTTTACTTTTTTTATATATATATATATATATATATATATATATATATATATATATATATATATATATAATTTGATTTCTTTTATTTTTTTATTTTTTTTTTTATTTTTTATTTTTAATATTTTTTAATTCGTAACATATTTTTTTTTAAATTTTGTTTTTAATGTTTAATATTTTTTTTTTTAATTTGATTTTTTAATTTTTTGTTTTTATTATTATTTTTTAATTTTTTAATATTTTTTTAATTTTTTTTTGTGTTTTTTATTTAATTTCAAAAAATAAAATATATATATATATATATATATATATATATATTTTTTTTTTTTCATTCAAATTTTTTATTTTAAATTTAATTAATTAATTAATTTTTTTTAATTTTGTTTTTAAATATAATATTTTAGATTAATTATTTTTTAAAATTTATTTATTAAATTTTAATTTAATTTAACTTTTTTTTAATCTTTTAGTTTATTTAGTTTTTCATTTTTAAAATTTATAAATGGTTTCATTTAAAAAAAGAATAGTAAATTTATGGATATTTGTTTTTAATTATTTGCATGTGGTTTTTTTCTTCTTCTTCTTTTGTTTTTTTTTAAATTTTAATTTTTTTATTTTAATTTTCTTTTTCAATTTTAAATTTTTTTTTTTTAATTTGTTTTTTTTGTTAATTTTAAAAATTGTACTCTTTTTTCTTCTTAATATTATTTTTTTAATTTAAATTTTTAAATTTAATTTTTTCTTTTTTGTATATTTTTTCTTTTATCTAAATTTTAATTTTGTAATTTTAATTATTTTGTAATTTTCTATTTTATTTATTTATTTATTTATTTTAATTATATGGTTTTTTTAATAACTTAGAAAAAATGTTTTTGATGTTTTTTTTTAAATTTTTTTGGTTAATTTTTGTTTTTTTTTCTTTAAATTATGTGTTTTTTTTTCAAGTTTTGTCATTTCTTTTGATATAATTTTCGATTTTTTTTGTTTTTTTTAATTTATTTTTGTTTAATTTTTTATTTTTTTTTACGAGTTAATTTTGTTTTTTTTAACATTTTTATTGGTTTTTTTTATTGTTTTTATATATATCTTTTTATCTAAGCTTTGTGTTTTATTACCAACATGAAAATCACCACTCTAAAAAAAAAAGGTTGATGTTGCATCAATACGTTTCAAAATTAGCATGAAAATCACCGCTCTAAAAAAAAAGTTGATGCTGCATCAATACGTTTCGAAATTAGAATGAAAATCACTAACAGTTTAAAACAAATATTCATACTTCATAAATAAAAATATTATAGTGTCAAAAATGTGCACAAAAAAAAAGGGGTGATTCTGCATCACCACTTTTCAAAATCGGGTGCTTTTTATGCTACCAAAAAAAAGTAGGTAACAGTGCGGTTACCTATTTCATCGGTAACAATGTTTGGTTTCTAATCTTATTTGATTACTTGCATTAGGTGCATTGATTTCAATATAGAAGTTATTTTTTAATCTTATTTGATTCCTTGCATTAAATGCATTGATTTCAATGTATATGTTGATTTATGATTGGATGTAATTGGATATATGACGGTACATTAATTTTAAAGTGATTGGATTAACAATATGTATTGATCTTAGTGTAAGCACAAAAAGTTATTGACAATGTACATTGATTTTTGTGTTATAGTAATTTAACCTATTAATATTGGAGAGAAAGAGAGACAAGGTATCATGTTTACTACAATAGCTCGAGCTAAAGATTTAAATGGTTTACGATTTAAATTTTATTTTTCATATAATCGATATGAAAAGATAACAAAACTAACAAGAGTGGCAATAAGAATAGTAGAAGAAAATAGTTTGAAATTGATCACAATGAAGACTATTTGTAACATGAGTACATTCGTATTATTCACATTTTCTATCTTTCAACACTATTATTGTCACTTTGCATTCAAAAAAAATATTTCATCATTTTTCATCATTATAGTTATTAAAAATATTTATCATCTCAATGAACGGAGGTAAATAAGAAAATTTAAAATTAAAATGACCAAGTTAATCTCAGAAATATTTAGCTTATTTAAAATGATTATATTAATATTTAATATATTTACATATTATTGATAAAATTAATCATATCTTTGATAGATTTTCCTTGGGAACACATGACTGAAACTAGCCTAGATCCATCATAACTCCGGATTTTTCAAGCGCCGAGAGGGATCAAATCTCGTGAGGTGAAAACCTATTTTTTTAGTGCAACACTTGAGGAAAGGTTTACACCTCGAGATATTTGATCTCTCTTGGCGCTTGATAGATCCGGAGTTAAGATGGATCTAGGCTGGTCTTATTTGAACCAGGTAATTTTTGTTAGCTTTTCATTTCCCTACTGTGACTAGTATCTCATTTTATTATCAAATTTTAGGTTTGAATGAGGCTTAGAACGAGGTATGGAGCTTGAATTTGGAGGAAAGCATTCCTTCCCTCTTCATGGTAGCTATGGTAGCTCTCCACCGGGCGAAAATATTCATGTCAGAATACTCAAGGTATGAATTTGAACTTGCCCTCTTTGTTAAATATCTTCGCATGACACCATTACTTAACATAATTCTAATTTTCTTGTGGGCATGAGCTGCAGGTTTAGGCTGTACTCACTATGAAGGGAACTTTTAAGACATTTTTTTAAGACAACAAAAATATTTTGTGTTAAAAAGTCACTTTTTAGTTTAGTCATTTTAAATTAAAATTTAATATCAATTAAATTGTCTTAAATATAAAATTTAAGACAAAAAGAGTTTGAGACAAAAAAATGTTTTAAGACAAATCTTTAAGACAAAAACAGTTTATGAAAAAAAAATTTAAGGAACAACTTTATATTTAAGAAAAAAACAGTTTGAGACAAAAATATTCAAGACATTTTTTTTGAGACAAAACTTTATATTTAAGACGAAAATAGTTTGAGACAAAAGTATTTTAAGACAAAAACAATTTAAGACAAAAATATTTTAAGACAAAAATTTATATTTAAGACAAAAACAACTTGAGACAAAAATATTTTAAGACGAAACTTTATATTAAGACAATGGCCACTTAATACAATGTAAATTAAGACAAATTTCATTTAAGACAATTAACAATTAAGACAAAACCATATCAATTGAAGACAATATTATCTAGCATGACTTGCAAAATTGACTTTGATAGTGCACCCTAAGTCTGCCAGTGTGTAGGCTACTACTATCTCACACATATATCGAGGTTGCTATTTCACTTATCATTCATGTTATCTTATATAAATACAACAATTTGTTGGGCTCTTCGTTTTGGTGGGGTAGCTGTCTCTAAAGAATGTGACAACTTTTCCTGGCAAGATTTCTCAGACATTAATTCTTCTTATGTCCCTTTGATCTCTATTTATATGATTAGAGACAACTTGTATGTCATTGCATACGACACTACTACACAAAGGGGGATTTTAAGAAAAAATAAATATTTTCTCTTAAAAATTTTGATACGAGGCGCTAGTAAAAAAGGAAAAAGTAAAGGATTAGGGGTTTGTCTTTATGTTGTTGATGGGTTCTTCAGGAAGCAGAGGGATGGGGGCCGAAAAAAACTAATGGGATTTTAGGCAATGGAGGCCGACAACAGAGGTGCTTGGTGAGACGAGCGATGGAGGCACTTTCCCTGAACATGGATAGGCAGTAACATAGTTGGAGTAATTTTCAGGGTCTCCATCGATAATGTTTTAATTTGTGTTTTTTGACTATTTCATATATTTTGAATACTACATCTATCTATTGGTTGTTATCAGTACATTATTGTGTTGCAACTTCTGACAATCATCGACAACATGGATTATATTCACTTAAAGGATGGTGGGGACAAATTATAGAATATCCGCTGGTAGATAATATGCCTACTTCAAAATCTCTACGAAAAATTTTGCGAGAAGCAGAAAACAAGGATAAAAGATAGGATTGTGGAAGAAGTAGTCACAAAATTCACAAGGGAAATAATTTTGGTTGTAAGTGTGGAGGTAGATGGATTAAATGTAGCATTTATTGATGCAATCACTGGTTTTTTTTGGTACAATGTGTCTAAGCATAATTATCTGAGCTATATTCCATTTTTATCCCAATTCCGAATGATATCATGGATCTCTACTAATTCTTTTGTTTCAAGGTACACTAATATAAATTTATTTTCCAATCTAGTTATTGGTATACGTTGTGGTCTATCTAAGACACACTAGCTCGTTGTTTACATTCTCTTTCTTCTGAACCTTTACTCCTGTGGATCTTCTTGCTCCTTCGCTAGTTTGGAAATGGTTAATCACAAGATTTTTGAGGATATTAGATGCTACTTTTTGTTCTTCCCTATGGTCTATCTGAGACACACTGGCTAGTTTTTTTACATGGTATTTCTTCTAAACCTTTGCTCCTATGGATGTTCCTGCTCCTCTATGGGTTGGGATTGGTCGATAGGAATATTTCCGAGGAACTTTACTATACGTAAATGCATTACTTTTGATTGGTGGAGTTGGTAACATATTTCAATTTTGAATTCGATCACGAAGGAGTCTCTCGGTGTCATTAATTGGTTTGGGGGGATATTTATTTTCCAAGTTGTTCATTGATTATATGAGGGACAATACATTAATGGTTTGCACCGTCATTGAAGATCTTTATCGATTGTGTGATTGATTAGATTTTATGAAGGAAATTGGTCGATGGTGATTGGCTAGTCTATTTTATTTGAAGGGGTTTCCTAGTGGATTGAGCTGGTGGCAACCTACATTGAGTGGTGTCAATAATTGATGAGTGACATTAATTTACCTTGTCTACATATTTTATCGAGGTTTTTTCACACACTACTACATAAGGTATTTTTTAGTAATGCTCTATACTTTGGTGCATATATAGTCAGAATTGCAAAGTGTCAGTGGTGTCCATCGTACAATTGGAATTTACATATAAAGGTAGGATTTCACTTGATACTGAAGGAAACTAGGGCGGTGATGTGCCACTACTCTATGTGTTGGTACATGTGACTATTGAGGTGGAGAGTCATCCCTGCCCCAAGTCAGGAGTCTATCCCTTTGGGACATATCCTATACATGCAACTATACACATGGATTCAAATGTTTTTGTATCCCCACTAGTTATTGAACCCAATCTCGTAATCCACAGAAAATGTTTTTACATCATTTGTGGAAAAATAAGGAAGTTAATTAAGGTTGATCTAGATTATCAGAAACTCATTTTGATTCTAATGTTTTTTGGGACCTGGTGGTAGGATTACAACAACGAGATTTGGTGGGTAAGTGGTTTTATTTGTGAATTTATGGCTCTTAGATGGCATCCTGGGTTAAAGAACATTGGTACGCTATTCCTGAATACTCCTTTTCAAAATTTTATAAAATCAATGGTTATGCTTCCACTTTATTAATGATGGAAATGCTAGGAATATTTTGAGATCATATTGGGTTCATTGTTGTGATTTCCTCTGTTTAAATTACTGACATGTGGGATTTCATCCATACCTAGAATTTGCACGAAATAAATTGGTTTCAAGTTAAACTTCCTGGCTTACAGCTCGTATTTTGGTCATGTGTATTAGGGTCATACATTTTATTTTCAAATGTTTTTCCTTATCCTTTAATTTTCAGTTTTGAGTAGTTGAGCCTATGACTATTGCTGTTGTCATAGCCTCTAGATCGTTATATGACATATTTGAGTTTCTTACGTGAAGGGTTCATTCAAATTTTAAAAGAGTGTCAAGTTAATTGGAGTCATCATCTCACATGTTTTTGTCATGTCAAGTCAAAGTAGTCGTTTTTCTATCAGAATTGTCTAAATTGAGCTCATTTGTAGTCAACGTTCTTATGGTTACAAGGTATGGTCATTTTGAACATCCTACAATTTTATCCCTCATTCTTATTTACCCTATGCTTATCCATTTCACCTCCTTTTTCCCCATTTACCTATTTACCTTCCATTCATCCCCATTCATATAAATTTACATCCTACACCCTTCCCATATGCCATTAACCTATCATCATATTACATTAATTTTATTCCCCCCTTTCATTCAAAACCATTCCCTATATTAACATTACCATTTCCCATATTCATATCATATAACCCTCATTCATAATACCCCATATATAAAACTCCAATACCAAAGGGATATCATACCCCTTATACTTAATCATTACCTATGTTGTGATTCACATGCTAGGTCAGGTGGAGCGCTCCAAAACATCACGTCAAAGCATCACAATGCTACTTAGATTTGATCGCTTCACATACTCTTTCTTTTACACCCTTTTGAAGCGATAATATTGAGCACATAAAGGCCAATTATGGAAAACTGAGGGAGGTTGTCCTTAAATATGGGCCAAATTAAAAAAAAAAAAACTCTTCCATTTTTTGCACGTGTCACAGATCAGGTGTTATGAATGCATCTTTAAAGCTATTTTTTTGTAGTTTGTAAATTTCCTGTTTTGAGCTATGGTTTTGCAGAGGATGTTGTGAGGAGATGGGGAAGGATGTGGAGAAACAAAGATTCTTTTCTTCCCAACACTATCATATAAAATAACCTCATTCGATTTTGAAAAATATGTTATGGTTTGGGAGGTATACCCAAAACAAAGTGTGCTACGGAGGTGTTGCACAACCCTTGCCTACCGAGTCTCACACATGTCTTAGAGTTGCCAGCTGTGAGAGATTTGAGAGGCCAGCTTTCTTTACACCTGGATGCCCTCTCAGCCCATATTTCATCGAACAGGTGTCAACCATAAAGGAAATATGACTTTGTGCTACCCAGTCGCTGCACAGAGCTGTTAGTTCACTGATAGAATTTCTATGATTTTTTGTTGTTTTTATTATATTTAGTGTAAACATCCTATTTAAATAAAACTTTACCTACCCCCAATAGAATGAAATAGTTACAAGAGACTTGTTCTCTGTGGGTTTATAATTTTCAAATCTCTAGTTTCTTTAAGTGAGGGAGCCCCCTCAAGTTGGGAAAGACCAGTACCCCGAACAAAAGTGCTTAGTGGTTACCTTATTGAGTATATTTCCACCCTAGTAGATATCAGGGAGTGCTAACATATTGGCACTGTTGTCGGGGACAGAACAATCACATTTTATCTAGGTATGAATGAAAAAGATCAAATATAATTGTTGATGGTGAACAATAGTTGGAAATCTGAATGCTGAATCATTGACATAGCAACACCGAGTTCAAATGATTCGGCATATTGAAATTTCAGGGTGACTTCACTGGTAAAAGGTCATTAATTTTGGTTGACTATGTTCAATATGGATTCAAGAAAAAATTCCAGGTATGCACCTATGGATAGATCTCATATTCCTAGTTTTTTGAATCTGATGCCTACTTTTGATTGGTTAACTTACCTCCTAATATTTAGAGATGGAAAGGGAAGCTCTACATATGGTTAAATTTCATATCCATGCACATAAGTTAAATGTACAATTTCATAAAGAAAAATTATGGAAAACTCAGAGAGGTTGTTCTTTAAGATGGGCCAAAGTAAAAAAACCTCTTCCAGGCTTCACACAAGTGTAACAGATGAGGCCTTATGAATGCATATTTAAAGCTCATTTTTAGCAGTTTGTAAATTTCTTGTTTTGAGCCATGGTTTTGCAAAGAATTTTTTGAGAATATGGGGAAGGATTTGGAGAAAAAAAGAGAGGTATTTATTCCCAACACTATCATATAAAATAACCTCCTTTAGTTTTGAAAACTATTTTACGCTTTGGGAAAAATACCCAAAACCATATGTGTTGCATAGGTGCTGCAAAACCCTTTCCTACTCAGTCTCACTCATGTTTTGGAGCTGGCAGCTGTCAGAGATTTGATAGGTCAGCTTTCTTTACACTTGGATGCCATTTCACCCTATATTTCATTGAACATTTGTCAACCATAAAGGAAAGATGACTTTGTTCTACCTAGTCACTGCGCAGAGTTGTTAGTTCACTAGCAACATTTCTATGATTTTATGTTGTTTCTATTTTATTTATTGTAAACATTCTCTTTATATAAATATTTACCTACCCAAAATAGAATGAATTGTGAAATATTTACAACAAGCCTAGTCTTTGTGGGTTTATAATTGTCAAATCTCTAGTTTCTTTTTAGTGAGGGAGCCCCCTTGAGTCAGGAAAGACGAGCACCCCAACAAAAAGTGGTTAGTGGTTACTTTCTTAAGTCTATTTCCAACTTATTAGATGTTAGGGAGTGTTAAAATATTGGCGCAATTTCCGCGGACCGAATGGTCACATTTTCCTCGGGTATGAACGACAAAGATCAAATCTATTTGTTGATGGTGAAAAACAGTTGGAGATATGAATGTTGAATCGTTGACATGGAGAGTCCGATAGTTTCAACCCTTTGGGTTATGGAATCCTTACAATATATTGTGCTTACATTGACTAAACCATAGTATAATAGGGGAAAAGGACTAGATGATTGGGAGAAAGTGGAGTTACAAGAAACATAATGCTTACTCAAAGGCATAATCGCAAGTATATATGTTTCTCATGATCTTAGAAAGAGTAATGGATTCAAACCATTACATTTGAATTAATTCAAACTGAATTCAATTTAGAAATGGCTGCGTAAGTCCCATGGCTTATCTTGAACTTATAAAAATTAATGAAGAGGTTGGTCGTTAAAATCATAGAAATTATAAGTTAAGGCATGCATACTGATTGGTATAAAATGCAGAGAACTATTCAACATAAATTACTAACCCAGTAATTTAGAGCGCATAAAAATACACATATTCTGGTTATTGCAACCATAGGGAGACTACACAAGTTTGATATTGTACCCAATCTATATATGAAAAATTCTATTGATAAAGAGAACTATATATGAAAACCCCAATTGATAAAGAGAAATGTAAAATATAACACGTAGAATGCATGAAAAAGTAAACACCTGCAACATCCCATCTGAATTTCATTAGAACTTTAAAAATAGTTATAATTAATAAAAGTTACATCCAAACTAAATTGTCAACAACCTCAAGGGGTTATCCAAAGTTAATACAAAGTTCACGGTAAGTGCAAACCAACATATCTCTAATAAATTTAATATTACAATAGTTCCCTGTTCATAAAGGTTCAAGGTGCACTAGCTTTTGCATAAGCTGCTACGTCCTAGTGTCACAGGAGTACACCCAAATCCTGAGAAATGCTAAGGCACCAAGAACTTAGGCCGTAGGTCTCATATTGGGAGCAATAACGTTCCCTTCACCTCAAAAAATGTAAAATCATATAGTAGCCACAGGACAGAGTAGTAGTCATGAGACCAACCTCGAGAGAAGGTGCTGAGGGCTAATAATGTGTATCAGGAAGAAACGAAATGGGAATTTTGGCATGAGGTATTTCAGAGGGTACTTGCGTACATAAAAAAACAAAGAACCAAACTTAGAGACAAATAATCAGAGGAACAGTATGAAAATTATTATATTATGTGTTGGGAAATCGGGTAAAACTTTGTTATCCGTAAGATGCTGGCGATATGTAACACCCCCAATTTATGTGTTGAATTTGAATAGTTAGACATTTGAACTTTAATCCTAAGGGGAGTGGACCCCAAAGGATAAGTATGGTGTGAATGTAATTTAATATTTAAAATGATGAAATAAATAAAATGATTGTGCATTTTCACCAAGATGAGAATCAGAGATCACTTGCCAAATCCATGAGGATGGATAAGGCAACAAATCCCCACAATCTTTCAAAAATCCTTGAAAGAAATTAATTTAGATTTGAGGAGGAATCTAAATTTCCCCAATGAAGAGGAAAGTAGTTGGGAGGAGGTAAGAAAAGCTGGAAAAGCTGAGGAAAAGCATAAAGCAGCTTTAAAGAGTCCCAAAATGGGAAGCCTAGGCTAACCATGAAAGAAAGCATCCTGCTATTCTGGACGCAGAATTAGAAACATGCTTTGGGGAAACATGAGCTTAAATAAGCTGCTCCTAAGCAGATCAGAGGTTGATCTGTGATGGAGGTGATCTCAGCTCGGGGGTGAGTTCTGGGAGACAAAGAGGACTCTAAGGTTGGGAGGTTGGTCATTTGCAATAGTGGTATGTTTCTGAAATTTTTGTTTATTTTGATTTATTATGGTATGAATTGGCTACATATAAAATTTAAGGGAATTGTATGATTGATTTTAGTACTACATTTAACAGAATCCATCTTAAGGCATTCACCTTCCAGATTATGTTCAGTTGTAGACCAGTAATCCATAGAGTAGAAACCCATAGAAACTTTAAACCAAAGACGGTTTAAATCTGAAGGTACTTAGTCTGCACAGATAATTGAATATTAACTTGCTCCCTATATATATATACAACGATGAAACTATTTGCTCATAGGTAAGGTAGACAACTAGGGTAGCAGATCTGAAATTTACATGGTACAATACAAGAGAAGCAAAGACATTAGAATATGTATTTCAAATTTTTCTAACTTGAGAAGAAATTATACTCTATAGAAGTGTTATATCATTTATAGCATTTATAAGTGTATATATTGCATTTCTAAATCTACCTTTAATCCTTGAAATAAGTATCATAGCCAAAAGACTTAACCTGTAATTTAGGTACTCTACCCAATTTCTATCGAATACATCTATATATGCATCAAGAAAAAATCCAAAATAGAATACAAGCGCCGTGAGCTAAAATAATAACAAAACATACATATATGTATCAAAAATAGAATATAAGAGCCGTGAGCTAAAACAATAACTCATTGTAACAACGATTGTAAATGAGTATTTGGGCGGAAGAAACATATATATGAACCATGTAGCCACTGGGATTAATACTAAATCATAGTTTTTATTTAATTTACTAGGCATTGTGCCTATGTCAAACAAAATAGTGAAAACGCCATCTGCACAGGATGTTCATACAAAATAAGAAATCTATGTTCTGTCATTTATGAATCACATTTCCAATATCAATATTCGGCTTATGATACCATCTAGAAGTACAAAACCTATTGGTAGATAAATGCGCGTCTCACCATACAAGTCAGTTATAACAGTCGGTTTTTAATCTTAAGAAGATTCGAAGAAAACACTTGAAGCAGTTATGGTACGCTGCCAATCCCTGCAAAGTCTGGTTCTCATATAACCACACCGATATAAACAAAAAAACGAAACAAGTAAATCGTAACGCATGACATCTCATTATCAATGACGACTCGCGTTGAAGCGAGCTAGAAGGTTCAACAGAGAATTTCCAGTAGCATGAAAAAGGTCATGCAGGATTCTAGTAATGGTTGTAACAGCCAACGAAAAATTGTGTAGGTAAATGCATAAGCAGCGAGTTACTAATTACAGTGGTTAATTAAAAACGAAACTGACATCGTATTCCCTACTAAACTGGAAGTTAGCATTATCCAACTTATATGATTTAAAGAGTACATAATATATCGAAAAGTCGAGCCAGAGGAATAAAGGTAGAAACCATACAGTGAAAAAAAAAGGGGCCATTTCACTCTAACTGTACATGAATGAATAAATACTTAAGTTCATAGGCAGCGAGCCCAAAATTTAAACGTAGAGTTGAGAATACTTATATAGATACATAAACAAAATGATAAAAAGAGAAAAATAGGTAGCATTACGCTGGATAGTTATCATGAGAAATGCAGGTAGTAGAAAAGTGTGTAAATGATCTCAAACCCCCTTCGCAAAACCAAATATGACGAGTAGATCCGGAAATATTGTAAAATGGCTGACGGAGTTATCGCCATTATCACGCGGTACTAACCCCAATTTAAATACAGGACCAATGTATATGCCAGCTACCCACAGAGGTTAATGGAAAACAAAATGTTAACGTCACAGTAGAAACGTGACGGGAAATCTGAAGAGCTCAGGAAACATTCACGGCTGAGTCGAGTTGGCTCACTCATGCCGAAAATCTCAGCGTAACGAGTGCCAGCACAATTGCTAAACTCAACTGCAGAATCCCTTTTTGTTTCCTGTATGAAGAAATGGGACAATTACCAATAGATAATCATACCCAGTCAAGAACGAAGCGAGCCAAGGAGCTAGAAACCCTTACCTTGCCACCTCCGAGCACGAGCAAATCTACGCACAGGAACTGGGTAACTGAGTGGGTTCCGTCAGTCTAGTTGGGTCACCGACCTTCCAGCATCGTAGCTCTGGAAATAAAAGAATCGGAAGAAATTTACAGAGGTTCGAACCATATTATCAAAACTAAAATAGGATAATCCGAAAGGAATAGAGGGAACATTTTGAAATAGAATACGCTTACCTATTGCATTCTCCCTATGTTGATGGCAGTCCGGTATAGTCGGGCAAGACAGGAGTCTGGCATAACGCATCTGTCATACACTAAGTTAGTGATTTAAACATCTGCATTGTCAAGCTATCTAATTCTCTGGTTCGAATCAACATTTACTTAACTGAATCGCAAAATACAACCACAGAAATTAGAAAAGATACCAGAAAAAGAGGATCACGAATCCTTGGCTACCATAACTGCAGTGTTGATTTATCTGGCCGGTAGTGGCTGTGAAATCCAACACAAAAAAAAAACCCCATCCATAGGCGCCAGAGCTTAGCAGGGTTTGGAGTGAACCGATCTTATGTAAACCATTCCGGGAGAATCGTAGGAATACTCAACGCCATCACCGTCCATCTGTCAGCCAGGTAGTTCGAAGGAATCCCTATGAACTCTGAAACCCTCTACATACAGCACATCAGTACTCATGAGGTGTATAAACAAATAAAACTCCACGTTGTTGACATGAGTATGTACCACAAGGAGTTTCAACAAGCAAGTCGATAGAGTAAATTCAGCAGAGTGACCGGTGGAGGCGTCTCACCCGAGGGTCGAGCAATTAAGGTTGCAGCGCAATCACAGGCAGTAAGTACTCTCATGTCATCTGGTGGATAGCTGAAGTCTAAGCCATTCAGCTACGCTTGAGCCAAGTCTTCATCCCATAGCCGGCGAAAAATAACACGAAAACCCTAGCATTAAATTTGGTACTGGTAAATCGACATCGTGATTTAATTGACAACTATTGACAGTCAGCCGAACGATCACAAATAAACTTTTATACACACGAGTACAGATGGAACAGAGTCACTCGTATTCTTTTCGTTGTGTATCAAATCACCAATCTGAACTTTGAAAATATATATCAGGAGGGGAAATCGAAACCATATTGCTATAAGAGGTAGATTTCCGCCCAAGACAAATTCACCCAACGGTTTGCTAAGGTCGCTCGACCTTAATGAATAGGGAAAAGTAATTATATGTGTTATTAAATTGTTAACATATATATATATGTGTGTGTGTACCTTCAATTCATATTATTAAAGGGCTTAGATATATATATGAATTATATATGTGTTATATATATGTGTTACATATATATGTGGTATATATATATGTGGAATTCAAAAATATTGTCAAATGATGTGTGATATAGATGTGTTACATATATATGCATTATGTGAGGTTACTGAAAGATAGGTATGTCCATAGAGTCTATGCGTATATTTTGTCTAGGGAGAATATCCTATGTTAATACAAAGGGTTATGGAAGTTACATACATGGTTGTAATATATATATGAAAAAAAAAAAAAAAAATTCTGAAACTGGAGGCGTTACACGATAGTTATCTTTTCCTCACATCCCTTGTAACAATATATGAAACCCTCAATGCAGATAACACAAAAAAAAATAAAAATGGAAATAAAAAAAGGTAAATATTATAATGAGAATTCATACTGTACCTTAGAGGGTTTGTGGAATGGTTTTCTTGGTCAATGTAGAGACTCTCCCTTATATAGTCCATAACCCTCTGAGTCACTGCACATGGAGGCATTTAGGAAGTCATCCAAAGGCCACAATCTCTCCACCAGAGAGGCAAGGGAAAATTTTTGAAAATTCTGAGGGATGAGTAATATGTCCTTACCGAGGCATAATGAGGGTTTTACGGTTCCTTGAAGAGGAAAATAGTACACATTGTGTTCAAGGTGAAAGTGACCCCAAGGGAGAACCTGAAAAGGAGTATATCACATATATACTTAATTAAATCGCTAAGAACAGATGATTGAGCACAATGAATAGGTAAAATAGGTGTTAAAAAACATATGCAAGTGACCTCGTGAGATTTATCAGAGCTTCCCTAAGTACCAGATGATAGTGCAAGTTTGGTGGATTCAACTACAAAGATGTAACTATACCATAACGACCATAGCATGCTTAGATGTCGAGTGGTGTCCACCATACCAAAGCTAATAACTAGAGAGAGAAACTTAAAGAATACATATGAAAAATACCCACCAGAAACCATCATATTTAAACCATATAAGCCAATTCTAGCCGAGGGTTCGACATAGGAACGCGATGAAGAAATGAAGTGGTAAAAAAAATGAATGGATTTAAATGGATGAGAGACTAGGTTTACAGAAATTTGTTAATGACCCTATAATCTTCCTTGGCCCATCTACACCCTCCATTGCATCTGACATGCCATGTGACTTCGAGGCACCTTGGGTGGTAGAGGAAAAATTGGAAATATATTAACGAAGGTAGGGAGGTTGTACATGGTCCTCTAGGAGCTTGGATGCGATAGAGTGATAGCTGGGCTATACCATCTAATAGAGGATTTGAGAAGGTGGGTGTAAACGTTAACCTACGTTGTACAGAAATAAGGAGTGCACATTTATCCTATGATCCATTGGGGAGATAAATTAATGCGCGAGTAAAGAGAATTGATGTAATACCTATAATATATGCCTAACCGTGCCTAAACCCCATATGCATTGGGTCGACTTCATGCTGGAGAAAAATGTATTGATGGAGTTATTAATGGCCAAGCCATTACCCTATTATTTGACTGAATATATATATATATATATATATATATATATATATATATATATATATATATATATATATATATATATATATTAAGGTAAGTAAAATAAAAACCTAGATCATGACCATGCTTAAACGGGGTAAAGGTGAAGGGAGTAGTATTCTCTAAGACAACAATGTCAAGCCCATATATAGTAAGTGAAATACTTGCACCATTATATCCATTGCAACCAAATCAAATTAGTGATAAAGTAGAGATGGGAAAAGGTAGAGGTAGCTATAAGCAGGTTCTTTGTGCACCCAACCCTCTTTCATTTGCATGGTTTTTTTTTTATGTTCATGACAATTAGTCATAGGGTTTAATATTGATCTCTTAGGTTTATAATGTTTATCCCTTGGGTTTATTAATATGTTTGGTTTATAATATTAACAATCCCTATAGTTTATTAATCCCTTAGATTTATAATAATGATAATTGTATGGTTTTATTAATCCCTTGGGTTTAAAATATTAATTCCTAGGTTTTGTTAATTCCTTGTGTTTTTAATATTAATCCCTTTGGTTTGATGACCCCTTTGGTTTATAATATCTATCCATTGGGTTTATTAATTCCTCTTGTTTATAATATTAATGTTAGGTTTATAATTTAATCCATTGGAGTTATAATATTAATAATCCCTTCGGTTTAAATATTAATTCCTAGGCTTTATTAATTCCTTGAGTTTTAGTATTAGTTTGTTGGATTTATTGATCCCTTGGGTTTATAATATTAATAATCTCTTTAGTTCTTAATACTTATCCCTTGGGTTTAATAATCTCAAGGGATTATAAGATTAATCCATTGGGTTTAAAAGATTAATACATTGGGTTTATAATATTCATTGCATGGGTTTATAATATTAATAATCCATTGGGTTTATAACATTGATCCCTTGGGTTTATAATATTAATAATTCATTTCTTTTATTGTTCCATTGTGTTTATAATATTAATAATCCCTTGGTTTTATTATTCCATTGCGTTTATAAGACTAATCCCTTGGATTTTCTAATTCTTTATGTTGGAAATATTAATCCGTTGTGTTTTTAATATTGACCCCTTGGGTTTGTTTTTTTTCCACAGAAAAAAATCAGTAACTTTTTATTATAAAAATGAAAAGTTACAAGG
Organism: Pinus albicaulis; assembly: GCA_034641835.2. Lineage (NCBI taxonomy): Eukaryota > Viridiplantae > Streptophyta > Pinopsida > Pinales > Pinaceae > Pinus > Pinus albicaulis. Next base: position 1,182,586,238 of record CM076580.1, on the reverse strand, counting down.
AACATATGCATAGCATTTCAGACAACTGCCCAAAGGCACATGTGCTTTTAGCACACCAAACAACGTAGCAAGGCTACCCAAAGAAAAGAGTCGAGAAAAAAGACAGAGGAAAACTAATTGGTTCAAATAAAGAACCACAACAGCCAGAGCGTGGGTATCATCCCACAGCTCAGGTTTTCCTCCCCTTCTTCTTCTCGACCTTGTGCCACCCACTCTCAGAAGGCGCAGATGTTATAAGGACTAACTGATTTTCTGTTATTGGAGGTCCTGTATCCTTGTCTGACTCTGAAGTGTCCGAGGAATGATGACGTTCGACTCCTCCGGCACCTAAGTCCTCATTTGTCCTTTCTGACTGCGTCTGATGGTACTGTGGGTTTTTTTGATCTGAAGTCTCATTCCTTTGAACTTCTTGTCCTTGGGTGGTCTCATTTTCTCCAGTGGGAATGGGCTCCTCCTCTGCTTCAGATTCCTCATCCTCTGAGACCGGAGGAGGGTAATGCCACCCTTTTCGATGCTTCTCTTTCTGTTTCTTTTTTATGTTCCCTTTCTTTGCGTCCGGGCATGTGCTTTGTAGGTGTCCTGGCATCCTACAATTTCTGCATCTGAAGGCAGTATTTTCATAATCGAGTCCCTGCAACCAGTTCTGTTGCTTGTAAGACAGCATAATGTTCTCCGGCAGACCTTTGCTCAGATCCACCTCTACGCAGATCCGAGCGAAGGTAAAGATTCTATCCTCAATTCTTTCTGTATCTGTTTTGAGATATTTCCCAATACTGTTGCCGATTCCGACCCCTTGGGTTTGTTGATCACTTAGGTTTATAATATTTATCCCTTGGGTTCATAATATTAAATTTTTGGGTTTATTAGTCCCTTGGGGTTATAATTTTAATAATTTCTTGTGTTCATATTTTAATCCATTGGGTTTATAATTTAATCTCTTAGGTTTATTAATCCCTTTCGTTTATATGTTCACTTTACATACATTCATTATATATTATTCGATAGGGTTTAATATTGCTATTTTGGGTTAAATAGTTTTCCCATGTGTTTATAATCCATTCGATTTCCTGTATTAATATTGAGATTATGGTTTATAATATTTATACCTTGGGTTTAATACTATTCTCTTGGGTTTTTAGTATTAATCAATTTGTTTTATTATTCTCTTGGGTTTATAATGTCAATCCCTTGGGTTTATTAATTTAAGGGTTCTTATCCTAGGGTATAATATTATTTAAAGAGTTTATCATAGTAATCCTTGGCTTTAATATAAATCCCCATGGTTTATAGTCATCATCAACCATGGTCGTACGTCACACTTTGATAAATATTTTATTAATATGAAAATCAACCATTGTCGTATTGTGACAAAGACGATCTACATATGAAAATCAATCATGGTCAACCATGGTCAACTATGGCACACCATAGAACTATTGCAAATATTGTCTCAATATGAAAATCACCCATGTTCAACCATGTTCCAATGTCACATTCTCACAAATATTGTCTCAATACGAAATATTATTCATAGAGTCTATAATATTAATCTCACAGTTTAATATAAATACCTTGGGTTTATAGTCATGGCCAAGCATGGTCAACCATGTTCCAATGTCACATTGTGACAAAGGTTGTCTCAGTATTAAAATTAAGCATTGTCAACCATGGTCAACCATCGTCCAACATCACAGTGTGACAAATATTGTTTCAATTTGAAAATCAACAATCGTAAACCATGGCCCAACATCACATTGTGACAAAAAGTGTCTCAATATGAAAATAAGCCATGGTAAACAATGGTCAACCATGTTTATTTAAGGGTTTATAATATTTATCTTAGGGTTTGCATACCTTGGGTTTATAATATTTAACCCTTGGGTTTGATATTATTACATTAGGTTTACAATCCCTTGGGTTTTCAGTATTAATCCATTTGGTTTATTATTACCTTGGGATTATAATTCCAATCCATTGGGTTTATTAATCTAACAATTCTTAATCACGAGGTTTAATATTATTCGTAGGGTTTATAATATTAATCCTTTAGTTTAATATAAGTCCCCTTTCTTTATAATCATGTTCAACCATGATCCAATGTCACATTTTGTGACAAATATTTTATTAATATGAAAATAAACCATGCTCCAACGTTTCATTATGACAAATATTTTGTGCATATGAAAATCAGTCATGGTCATCTATGGTGCAATGTCGCATTGTCACAAAGATTTTCTCAATGTTAAAATCAACCATGGTCAACAATGATAATTCTAGGGTTTACAATATTTATCTTAGGGTTTCTATAGCTTAGGTTTATAATATTAATCCCTTAGGTATAATATTATTCCCTCGGGTTTATAATCTCTTGGTTTTTTAGTATTAATCCCTTGGGTTTATAAATACGTTACATTCAAACAATGATTGTTTCAATACAAAATATTATTAATAGGGTTTATAATATTAATCCCATGGTTTAATATAAATCCCTTGGGTTTATAACCATGGTCAATCGTGTTCCACTGTTACATTGTGACAAAGATTGTCTCAATATGAAAATAAAGCATTGTCAACCATGGTTAACCATGGTCAACCATGTTTCAATGTTGCATTGTGACAAAGATTGTTTCATTATGAAAATTAACCACTGTCAACCATGTTCCAATGTTGCATTGTGAAAAAGATTGTCTCAGTATGAAAATGAGCCATGGTAAACTATGGTCAGCCATGTTTATTTAAGGTTTATAATATTTATCTTAGGGTTCATATATCTTATGTTTATAAGATTTATCTTAGGGTTTATAATATGTTAATCCCTTGGGTTTGTTGATTCCTTAGGATTATAATATTTATCCCCTGGGTTTACTAATTTCTTGAGTTTATAATATTAAGCTTTTGGGTTTATTAGTCACTTGAGTTTACAATATTAATAATTTCTTGGGTTTATAATTTAATCCCTTTTTTTATTATATTAATAATCCATTGGGTTTATTAATCCCTCCAATTCTTACGTTCAATTTTTATTATTCGATAGGGATTAATACACCCATTTTTTTTTTTGAATATTTTCATAGTGGTTCACGACCACAATGTGGCTGCACATATATGTATTCGCTACATCCATTGTCAGAAAATCTCGATAGAACCTCCCAAGGGGGTCTAACCATCGACCATACATGCTAAGCCTAACCCCAAGGGCATCAAAGAGATTTGATCGTGTGACCACCCAATTGGAAAAGTACTTAGCAGCGAGGACTCAACCAATTGAGCTAACCCTTGGGGCTTACACCCAAGGAATTATTAACCCAAGGGATAAATATAAACTAAAGGGATAAATATTATAAATCCAAGGCACAAATATTATAAACCCAAGGTATATAAAACCTAAAGGAAATATCATAAAACCTAAAATAAACATGGTTGGCCATGGTTTACCATGGTTGATTTTCATATCAAGACAATCTTTGCCACAATGAAATGTTGGACCATGGTTAATCGAGGTTGATTTTCATATTGAAACAATATTTGTCACAATATAAACCACTCGATTGATAAACCCAAGGGATTAATACTAAAAAACCAATGGATTATAAGTCGAAGGGATTAATACAACACCCAAGTGATTAATATTATAAACCCAAGGTACATAAACCTTAACATAAATATTGTAAATGCTAGAATTATTATGGTTTACCATGGTGGAGCATGGTTGATTTTCATATTGAGACAATCTTTGTGACAATGTGATGTTGCACCATGGTTAACCATGGTTTACCATGATTGATTTTCATATGAAAAAAATCTTTGTCACAATGCAATGTTGGACCATGTTTGATTTTCATATTGAGAAAATATTTGTCACAATGTCACATTGGACCATAGTTGATGATTATTATTTATATTATACCCCAAGGATTAATATTATAAACCCTAGGAATAAGAACGATTAGTTTAATAAACCCAAGGGATTTATATTATAAACCCAAGGGAATAATAAACTAAAGAGATTAGTACTAAAAACCAAAGGGATTATAAACCCAAAGGAATAGTATTAAACCAAAGGGATAAATATTATATACCCAAGGTATATAAAAGCTAATATAAATATTACAAACCCTGAAATAAACATGGTTTATCATGGTTTACCATGGTTGATTTTTATATTGAGACAATATTTGTCACAATGCGACATTGGACCAGGGTTGAACTGTTTGATTTTCATATTGAAACAATTTTTGTCAGATTGCGATGATGGGCCATAGTCCATGATTGATTTTCATATTGAAACAATCTTTGTCACAATGTGACGTTGGACATTGTTGACCATGGTTGACAATGCTTGATTTTCATATGGAGACAATCTTTGTCACAATGTGACATTGGAACATGGTTGACCATGATTATAAACCCAACTGATTTATATTAAACAATAGGATTAATATTATATATTTTATGAATAATAATTCGTATTGAGGCAATCTTTATCAGAATACGACATTGGACTATGGTTGGCCATGGTTGATTTTCATATTGAGACAATATTTTTCATAGTATGACGTGGCACCATGGTTGACCATCATTAATTTTCATATGGAGCTAATCTTTGTCATAATGTGACGTTGGGAAATGGTTGATTTTCATATTGAGAAAATCTTTGTAGCAATGTCATGTTGGACCATGGTTGGCTGTGACTATAAAGCAAGGATATTTATATTATACCCAAGGATTAATATAAAATATGAAATAAGGGATTTATATTAAATAGTAGGATTAATATTATAGATCATATGAAAAATATTTCGTATTGAAACAATATTTGTCAGAATGCGACGTTGGACCAATATGGTTGATTTTCATATTGGGACAATCTTTGTAACAATGCGTGTTGCACCATGGTTGACCATGATTTATTTTCATATGGAGCAATCTTTGTCACAATGCGACTTTAGACCATGGTTGATTTTCATATTTAGAAAATCTTTTTCACAATGTGACATTGGACCATGGTTGACCATGATTATAAAATAAGGGGATTTATATTGGGCCCAAGGATTAATATTATAAACACTATAAATAATATTATACCTTATGAATGAGAACTATTAGATTAATAAACCCAAGGGGTTGGCAATATAAACCCAAGGGAATAATAAACCAAAAGGATTAATACTAAAAACCTAAGGGATTATAAACCCAAGGGAATAATATTAAACCCAAAGGATATATTATAAGCCCAAGGTATATAAACTCTAAGATAAATATTATAAACCCTAAAATAAACATGGTTTACCATGGTTCATTTTCATATTGAGAAAATCCTTGTCACAATGCAAGATAGGATGATGGTTGACCATGTTTAACCATTATTTATTGTCATATCGACACAACATTTGTTAAAGTGCGACATTTGACCATGGTTGACGAAGGTTGATTTTCATATTGACTAAACATTTGTCACCATGCGACGTTGGACCATGGTTGACCATGATTTATTTCACATAGCACAGTTGGGCATGCTTGAAAATGGTTGGTGAATATTGACCATAGCTAATGAAGATTGAACTCCATTGACCATGGTTGACCACGATTGACCATGGTTCAACAAGATATATATTTTAAATAAAATGGAATAATAAACACAATGCAATAATAATAAAAGCCCAATGGATTATTAACCCTAGGGAATAACATTCAACCGAAGAAAACAATATAAATCCAAGGTATATAAACCCTAAGATAAATATTATAAACCCTTAGATAAACATGTTTTTCCATGCTTAACCACGGGAGATTTTCATATTGGGACAATCTTTGTCACAATGCGACATTGGACCATGCTTTACCATGGTTCAATCCTTAGTGAAAATGTGAAGTTGGGTTACACTTTTTGCCCTCTTTTGATAAAAATATTTCATTTTTTATGTTTTTCAGCTTTCTGCAAGCCAAATCAATTTTTCTGTTTAGAATTTCATTTTGCGATAAAAATAAAAGTGGTCAGAAATTTTATTAGCTTTATATTAATTATTTTTGGAAATTTTTTATACACATTTGATATGTCAACTTAGCGTTTCTTTGAGTGTGTGTTTTTAACAATCAAAAGATTCATAAAAATTCATGTTAATACGCGTTGGTGTATTCTTTGAAAACTTGTGTTTTTGAGAAACAAAATGTGTTACAACAATCTAGATAGAGTCTACTTCAGATTTTTTATATTTACCAAACCAACTGATGCATATCATAATTACTAGAATTTTTTGAACTGATCCAATATGAAAAAACTGCATATTTTGAATATGTTTCAGCGCGCACATAATTTCTCCACATATAAGTTATAAACTAAAAATCTAAAAACTACCCATTATAGATGACGAACTAGTGTAATGCACCATAATTTTTTCAATTTTTTTACAGTGTATTTTGGAAGATACAAAATATTGATTTCACTGAATCATAATGACCTTCAGAAATTTTTTGCACCCATTTTATTAGAAAATTAATTAAAATTAGTAAATGTTTATGAAATCCCATAAAAGTTATATTTCCTTAAAGTAGATTGAATTATACAAATTCTTGTCTTGGTTCCGACAGTTAATTCACAAAGTTTCATGGAGTTTAATTAGTCCAAAGTTGAAGAAATGTTTTCAGAGCTCGACTTTGCCTAATTGCAGATGTGTTAGTTCGGCTGAACTTTCAAAAAAAGTTTGGTCGAATTATTTTTTTCCATGACAGCCCATCAAGTCTAACGACACAAAAGTTCAGCCGAACTTTTAATTGACTTTACGTTGGTTGGAAAATTAAACGAAGGCCCTCCAAAAAAAATTTTCATGGCAATATAAATTGACGTAAATGAATTCATTATTTTTGCATAATTTTTCACATATCTTCATTTGGTCTGATTTTGCAAAGGATTTTTTTGGGCTTAAGGATTCTTTTTGGCATAACATTCAAAGGAATCTTGCAGATATGTGATACATATTTTAGATGTTTTTTGGGCATCATTTGTTTTTAAGGTATTTTTTTTTTAGAGGTTTTGGGCTTAATTTTCAAGGACATTTTTTTTCGATGTATTTTGTTTTCAGAGGTTTTTGGGCTTAATTTCTAAAAGGCATAATTTTCATTGTTTTTAGAGGTCTTGGGCTTAATTTTCAAAGGACATTGTTTTTGGATGTATTTTGTTTTTAGAGGGTTTTGGGCTTAATTTCCAAAAGACGTTTTTTGGACTTTTTTTGGGCTTAATTTCAAAAGGACTCTTTTTAGGCTTAATATTCAAAGGACATTTTTTGGAGGTATTTTTTAAAGTGATATTTTTTTAGAGGCCTTTTGGGGTTAATTTTGAAAGGAAATTTTTTGGAAGTATTTTTTTAAGTGGCAGTTTTTAAGAAGTTGGGCTTAATTTTCAATGGACATTTTTGGGAGGTATTTTTTGAAGTGAATTTTTTTTTTAGAGTAAGTGTTTTGGTTTGAAGTAAATATTTTATAATGAATTTTTCTCTAACTTTTTAAATACATTTTTTTTTGCAAGATTTGGAAGGATATTTTTTGAGCTTCATTTCATTTTTATAAGACTTTTTTTGCTCAGATTTTTTGAAGTAAGTGTTTTGGATTGAAGTATGTATTTTTTGAAAAAAAATTAAAATGACTTTTTTTTCAAGTAAATCTTTTGTGATGTTTTTTTTAATTGAGTTTTTGTCTAAATTTTTTAAGGAAATTTTTTGAACTTCATTCTCAATTATCTTGGGAAATCGAAGGAATTGCAAGAGAAAATATGAGCGAACAAGATAACCTGAGGAATGTAGAGAACAAGGGAGAGAATATCTCAAAAAAAAGAGAGAAGAACACTCAAATATTGAAAGGGAAAATAAACCTCAAATAGAAGTTGAAGTAGGTACGTAAATGTAAATATTATAAATTTGATATTTAAAATTTTCCTAGTGTAAAATGTGAGGCTTAATTTTTATATGATGAAGTAATTTGAATAATATTTTGCAATGTAAACAGAGAGATATTTTCCTCAAAACATTGATGACGAGATACAAAATTTTGAAAGAGATATTGAACCAATGATTGAATATGGTGAAAATGTTGAAAGAAATTCAAGTGAAGAAATTGAACTGTGTATATATATATATATATATATATATATATATATATATATATATATATATATATGTTGAACACATGCACATATTTTTTATTTTTTTTATTTTTTTACTATTTTTTTATTTTTTTCTGACTAGGGGAATTGGAAATGACAGAGGTATTGTACTCACGTAACATGGGGTCGAATCCCCCCGGCTACCACTATAACCCCTGAGGGAGGGGGACAGGCCCACACTAACCCCTCTCAGGTAAATGACTCAGCTTACTCACGTAAACGATTTTTGCATCACGATTGGGGATTGAACTCATGACCTGCTTATCAGCATGAACGCCTTAACAGAATATCTGCTGACCACCAGACCAAGCCCCACAGGCTCAAATACACATATTGTTGAAATTATACATATTTATTAATATAGTTATTTATTGAATATGTAAACTTACTATGTACTATTAATTTGAATATGTACAGATGAAATCAATGTCGATGATGAGATGTTAGAAAATGTTGACACTCACACATATGGAGATAAAAGAGCTGACCATGTTATACGATATCGTGTTAATCACATTTTTGATACATACTTCATAAAGCAAAATGTGGCAGTTCAAGCCTAATTGTTGAAAGGTCTCCTATCATTAAGGAAATTAAAAGAAGCTACGACTTTATTGGGTATTCGAAAATCAACAAAAGATAAAAAAAATGAAAGAAAATGTGATACAAAATATAAGTAGTGCTATAAATTCAATTAGAAGATCTAGACAGAGAAATGTTTCAGTTTCACGTAGAGCAATACATATGGCAGTGGTTTCATCAAGCACTAAAGAGAATCACTTGGTAAAATCTATGGCATGAGCATTAGGAACCTCACAAAAAACTTTGCACAAACATCAGAAATTTCAGTTGCAAATAGATGTAAATGATGAACTAGCTTGTTGGAGAGCTACTTGTAGGAAATCATACAAAGATATACTTGGAGAAAATGTTAAAAAATTAATATATGAATATTGGATGAAAAATTCACGTGTTTCACCAAATGTAAGGGATGTGATGCGAAGAAGAATAACACGAAATTAGTACGAAGTACATCCAAAACATTTCTTGGACACCACTCATATAGAGTTGTTGAATAAGTTTAAAGAATATACTCATGAAATTGATGTCTCAACCAGTGCTTTTGTGCAACAAAAACCATGGTATGTAAAACCTATCACCGTACGCAACACTTTTTGTTGTCTTTATCATGTGGAATTTTAGTTATATTATGACACATTCCTTAATTTTGGTAAATTTTTTTGGAAAGATTCACGTCCTCCTTCCACTATCCATTATTTCATATCTAAAATTCTATGTGGAAGAGAAAAACATGAATTATTTTACGAAAATAAATGTGTCTGTGGTAAAAAATGTGATGATTGGGGAAATTTGACTAAATTTCAAAACAAATATCGTACTGATATAAATGATAAATCCTTTTCCAACATGAAAGTGAAATGGAAGAGATATGAATACATCCATACATCAATTGAAGGTTCAAGTAGTACTACAAGTGATAAAATAATTGATCTACAAGAAGAATAAATTTTTGTGATAGATTTTTTGAGAAAGTTTGAGGCGGAAATTTATAAATACACCAAGCATTCCCATAGAGCTCGATGGTAGGACTTGCAATTCAAAAATCTCATGAATTTTTTCCACTAGGGACCATTTTGTGAGTAATTGATTTTGTAGAAAACTACAAATTTTTTCCACAAAAAGAAATTTAGAGTGAATACTATCATTCTGACCAATTCTCCATGCTTGTCCATATTCTATATATACATGTTGAACCTAATATTGATCACATAGAAAGCACCAGTGAAAATTGGCATGTTATTATAGAATATCACTTTTATATCAGTGCCAATCGTACACATGATACATATTTTGTACAACATTATTTTGGAAATATTTATGACTCCTTGAAAAGTCATGGAATAAAATTTAATGAACATTGGATATGGTCAGAAGGATGCGCAGGTCAATTCAAATATTCATGATCATTCTTTTGGTTGTGTTTTATTCATATGAAAACCCACATTAAACATTTTTGGAATTTCTTTAAGATTGGTTATGGAAAAGGAGAACGTGATGGTGCAGGGGCATGCATAAAATGAGCGCTTCAAAGATATCAAATGGACCCATCTGCAAACCAACTTGTGAATGCTAAATAAGTTGATCAATGGTGCATCACTGCACTAAGACATGAGACTAACCAATCAAGGGAAGTGCAAAGGTACATTCAATTTAATTTTTTTTGGATATCCAATTTTAAATAGTATACATTTATCACAATGATTATCTTATCTTTGATGGTATTTTGATATCATATTTATATTCTTCGTTGAATTTTCCATATAGGATTTTTTAGCATATTGGGGTCGAAGATGTAGATATATTGATTGGAAATTATGTTGAAACAATAAAAGGGACTCAAAAATTGCATTCAATTAAAAAAAATTTGTCCACAAATGTGTTTGCATTGGATAAAAGAAAATATTTTTTTTTTTTTCATGTTTGCATAGAAAACAAAAAATCCAATGATGTTTGTGAAAACAAAATGTACATAAAATATTGCAACATATAGAGCTAAATACAAAGGGGAAAATGTCTGTTGCAATGTTTGAAGAAATGAAATCAGGGGAGACTACAATATCATCTGATGGTGATTGAGTTTCTGATGTTGTTAGAGAAGGTACCATTTGAATTGATTTCAAATGATAGAGATCTAGAAATAGATAATAAAATTATTTTAAAGTTAAGTTTTCATGTTAATTATGTTCTAAATTTAAATACATAAGTTTGTTTTATTGTGCAGGATATGTTTATGATATAATTGCACCTACTATCAACGATGAAAATGTGAAGTATTATTTGATGTGTTGCACTGAACGAAAGATGAAATTATCAGAAAACTATAATGATCACATGTTTCCATATGACAGAGGTTCTATTATACTGAAAGGTTATTTTTTAGACAAACTAATAAAAGTGGGGATTTTGTTTACTTTCAAGACTATGAACCTGATGTCATAAGTTGTCAATATAGTCACTTGGTGTGTGCAACACACATAAAGTTGATAGAGGTTCAATCAAAGAAAAAAATGAAAATTAAGAAATGGAAAATGTCAAAATACAATCATGAACAGATCATTGAAGATGGCATTCCATTGGAATTTTTTTGATTGAACCACCCAAAAATTTCCTCTCTTTGGATTCATGTTGTAGAACTTCTAGAACTCAACTAAAAATTGGACTTCCTTGTTATGTTTTCCGTGCAAGTGTTTGCACATGTACATTGTTTTGGTACATGCACACTATTAATTTATACACATGTACACATACACATCTCTAGATTATATGGTCTAAACGATTTCATACATTCTCTGGTACAATTTGTCATAATTCCATTATTGCAAAATGTACATATTTGTGTATCTAGCATAGTTGATATAATGAAAATTTGAAGTTGCACAATTTTGTTTTAGACGTGCGTGTCTATTAAAAGTAAATTATAATATTCATTCTTGAATGCAAAATGTATGGTACATTTTTTGTAATTTCCAATTTACTATCAACTGAAAGTAGCTTTTCTATGTGCATTGATGAAAAATGTTGCACGTAATGGATATACATGTTCTAGAATCCAATTAACTGAAAGCAGTTTTTCTATGTGCATAGATAAAAAATGTTGCACGTACTGGATATATATATTCTAGAATGCAATTTTAAAATTTTATGATTGTTTGACACATCTAAGAAGACCTAGAATCTTATGATTATATATATATATATATATATATATAGTTGAATGTATAGCGTTACAAGTATCAAGTTATAAATGACTGCATCAAGATAAGACTATATATCAAAAATTAAATTTAAAATTAAATCTATCAAATATAATGTTGCACATGGGTGTGCATCATCCATCAAATACAGATGGATGTAGTGTCTCTTGCAACAAGGTCACAATCCTCGAGATATATTGTGAAGCATGGGGAACTTGTACACAATGTGTACAAACATTAAAATTTTAAATTTTAAAATTGAATGAGAATATAGAATTTCATGTAAAAAAACTAGAAGTAAAAAAAAAAAATCATGCAATACCTCATTAGGTTCCCTCTCCATTTGTTGTTCATCTACTAAAACTTCCCCCACAGGAACATCTTCCATAGTAAACTGTACAATACACACACACACACACACACACACACACACACACACACACACACATATATATATATATATATTAAAAATTTTCAAATGAAAATGCATATATAAACTAATTTTCAATAATATTAAAAAAAGAGTTAAACTTGTTCAAATGGTTGAAATGGTGTGGATGTTCAATTTATAACTTATAAATTGAAAACATATGTTTAATTGAAAAATTGAATGCTTGTGCTAGTGGATTTGGCACATATCCTAAGAGAGGCTCCGAAAGAAAATCTCCAAAAACCTAACATTCAGAAAATTTAAAATAACTCAAGATCTAGATCTCAATTTATAATAAAAATTTTGAACTTCAATTTATAAATTATAACTTAAAAACATATATTTAAGTGAAAAATTGAATACTTGTGGATTTGGCACATCTCCTAAGAATGGCTCTGAAAAAATCTTCAAAAACCTAAAATTCAAAAAATTTAAAATAAAACTAGATCTAGAGATCTCATTTTTTAATGGAACTTTTTGAGCTAGAATATATAACTTAAAAACAAATGTAAAAGTGAAATATTGTTCATACTTGTGATGGTGGATTTGGCACATCTCCCAAGGAAGAATAAGGTACCGCCATCCAAAAAATATCAGACGGAATAAAAATTTGTTAAAACATTTTATTATATATATGCATGTACATGTGTGCATAATTATTTATTTTAAAAATATGTCATCATGTTTCGATATATATAACAATAGATAAAAAATAATTGTACAACATCATGTTCACTTAAAAAACACTAAAATTTTCCAACATATCTTGATGGTGAGAATCGTCTTGCTTGTGTGATTGATGGTGAGACCCATCTAGATTGTTTGAACCAGAGGCTCCGACCGTGATATTAACATCTTCTTCATTCATCAAGCATGATAATTGAAAATGGTGTTAACATATAATGATAATTTTTTGTTAGATTAATGTATACAAATAAATGTATGTGTATATATGTATTTATTGCAAATTGTACATGTGCTAAAATAATCACCCTAACCATTAACACATAATGTTCCCATGCCCTCTTGCTCATGAATAATTAGGTCCTGCCAACCATTGCGACAATTATTTGCATATGTTTTGAGATCTTCAACACTCATGTTTTCTATCTCTTCATATTTATAATACACAAAATTAGCGCGTGCATTATCACGTGCTCTTTGTCGATTAAGACAAACATCAACTCCACCCAAACCACTCTGACCAATGTCAATGATGGCATCCCTTGCTTCTCGACTAATTTGAGAAGTGGCATCCATCTCTAACCGCAAAGTTTAAACATGAAGAGGTCGACTAACCAATGGTGCCTGAGGGTGAGGCAACTCAACATCACGCCTAGTGCCCCTACAGTCACACAATCGACCTTTCCCAGGATCAAAAAAATCAGAGGAAAGGTCATTATAATTGGGTTTCATTCCCAAAAATAATTTTGCATAAAATAATTTTCCAAATAAAGTGGAACCTCGTTGTTACACAGTAATTTGTCACTGTCCTTACCATTCCCCATCCCGCACAATGGAGGACCCATTCCGTGACCTGTGAACATTGTCATGCTTTGAAAACATCATCAATGCATCCCTCTGAGCATGAGCTTTATTTTCCCTTGAGAAATCTCCTTGCAAAACTCATGAAAAACAACTCTTTTTGCATTGGCGCGGGTAGACAGTTCAGTGCTCGCGCCAATCAGGAAAATCCTCTAAAGAGGGCGCGCCACTTGGTGCTCTGTCATAGAGCAGCAATCGCGCCACCCATTTTAGGGACTGTTTTTTAAATATGGATGGCGGAAGTTGAGTTCAAACAAACTCACAACCATTGCCTATCTTGAGTTGGGAGGTTTGGCTGCGGGAGTTCTATGGAAGGAAGGTGGTTTTGCCACCTTCTATGGAACCTTCCTTGTTGATAGGGCCAATCCCATAATAATAGGGATCCCAACTCCCTCCTTCCCCATCTATAAAAGCCTGCTCAAATCCTTGGCAAGCTAGTCTTGAAGTGCTAAAGCTTTGCATCTCCCTATTCCCAAGTGCCTTTGTGCTGTAAAGAATCCCTTCTTTCCCTTAAGGCCCATTCAAGTGAGGAGACCATTGTTACGAGACTCTGGAGAGGTTTTCCCTTTCCTTGGCAAGCTTTGCGAGACGTGGACGACCGGGGACCCGTACGAAGGAGGCTGCGACGTCAGAACTTGGTTGTAACTTCTATTCGTTTATCACTTAATAGATGACTATGATTATGGTTCCACTCCATTTTCCATTATGTTAATGCGAGTAATATCTTTTCTGACCGATGTTTAGTTACGCATGCTGGTTTCTATGCTTGTATCTGTTCGTTTCTTCTATGTGCAGGTGTTCATCCGCGGAGATCGTGGAAGGATTGTGATCTGCCAGGGCTGAAGGACGGGGACACTTCTTCTTCGGATTATAGCGTTGGAATCCAGGTAGGCTTCTATTCCTAGTCTTTCCATTCGTAACTAGGAGCTTGCGTCATAGCATTGTTTGTTTGTTGCTAGACCCCTGCTGGGCTAGTAGGGATCGCCTCTGTCCGCAGAGGGGATTTACCTCCTCAAAAAATTGGCGACTCCGCTGGGGAGATCGTCCGGTCTTCATTGTCTCGTTTATGTTGGTTCGCTTTGATCGTTTTTCCTTGCTTGATGAACCTTATGGGTTGGATTCTTTCTCTGTTTTAGCTGCTTGGTTTGCTTAGCTTGTATTGGTCTGCTTATGGAAGTAGCTTGTTTTTAATTTTTGTTGAGAAACTCGACTGGCGCGGTTCTTAACCCGACAGTCGCACCACTTGGCGCGTGTTGCCTTTGTCTAGCCCGCGCCACTTGGCTTCTGGCGCCGGTTTCACTCTCACAGTCGCGCCAGCCCTGTGAGTTTTTTGAGTTTCTTCATTTTTTGGCTCTTTGGATCTGATCAATACTTTTCTTCTTGATTTTCTGACTGTCTGAGTCTGTTGGAGTCTTGTTTGGCTGGAATTCACCTCTGTCCTTGGGTTGTTTGCTTCTATCTACCGATTTCACATTTTGAGCCCTAGGGCATCTAGTGGCTTAATGTATCGAGCCCTCCTTGGGAGTTTTGGTGTCTTGATTGTCCTGTCAACTTGTTGATTGATTCTCCACGCTCTCTTAACAGTCTTTGATTGTTTTGTCGCGTTTTTTGGGTGATTGTCCATTCTTTCATTCGGAATTCGTTTGCCTTGCTTTGGACCTAGATCACACGGTCCATCGGAAGCTTTTGAGTCTTTCTTTGCTTTGAGAGACTTTGGGTCGATTTGGGGATCTGATTGATTGCGTTGTTGAGTGAATTTTGTTTGTTTCGCTCTTTTGAATATCATCTCTCAAATTGTTCCTTTTTTTTTCAGTGCACATTAGCCATTAAACATTGAAAACCAAAAAAAAATCTCTTTTGTTTTGATTAATTAGTGCAAATTGTGATCTTTTCCATATCGCTAGTAATTAGTGTTTGAATGAAAAGTGTTCAATTGCATTAGTTGCATTAGAGACATTGTTGTTTGTATTCCGTTCATTTCGTTTGCATTAAAACTCTCAACTCTTATTTAACTAGTTTTCATCGAACGAAATGTTGCACTGTGGCATATAGCTTGCATTTAGGAGTCTTTCGAGACACTACATATGATAGGGCCTGGAAATTGAAACTTAATTGAAGATCAACTGTAAAATTTATTCAATTAACCTAAGGCAACATTGGAACTTAACGAAAAATATTTAGAAGGTCTAGGCTAGAGACGTGTTCCGGCGTCGTTAAACCTAGCAGCTGTCGTTCGCCTGTTGGCTTTAGACAGCGCTAGTACGGACTTGCGCTCCCCGTACCGTCGCGTATATAAAGGGAGACCCATATAGGTTTTCAATCCTTTATCCATAGGAAGCCGAGTCTGCCGCCCTATACCCGTGATACACCGAACACAGCATTCGGGGAGACTACCTGCACGTACGGAAAGTCCTTGGTCGATTTCTGTTTCATTTTTGAAACCAAGGTGTATATTGCGGTTCACGGATATTTGGTACACCCTTTGTGCCTAGTTTTTCCTGAGCAGTCATTTGGTCTTTTCTGACTCCCTAAACTTGAAAAGACCGCGTCAAGCGCTTGTCCTTTCACGCTTGTTTCAACTCTGAAAGAGATAGAGTCATCTTTTTATCGTTTCTCGACTCTTAAAACATGAAACGGTAGAATTTCTTACTTTCCAATGTGGTAAAATTAATCGCCCACGATTACACACCCGTTTAGACATTGCTTGCTGACTGTTTGATCGTGTGTCTTAACTCGTTTTCAGCCCGTGTGTGTGTTTGCTCTTTCCTTCTAGTCTTTTGACATGGTGGCGGAACCTTCGGTTTCGTCTACTGGTAGTCCTTACACGGACGATTCTTCAGAGGCTTCTCAGCCCTCTGTTGAACCACAGCAGCCTGTTGTTTCCGAGTTCCCTGACGGGGGACCGGTCCTCACCGAGCAACCCTTTGGAGAACCAGTTGAGTTCAACTGGCCCTTTTCGGACCCTGTGTCTGAATTGAGATTAGGAGTTGATTTCCTTTCTCTTACATCGGGTTCACCATTT
The DNA here is from genome assembly GCA_034641835.2 of Pinus albicaulis. Taxonomy (NCBI): domain Eukaryota; kingdom Viridiplantae; phylum Streptophyta; class Pinopsida; order Pinales; family Pinaceae; genus Pinus; species Pinus albicaulis. The sequence continues at coordinate 1,182,569,310 of CM076580.1, read as the reverse complement.
GTTGCTGCTGTTTTTCCTCCTAGTCCTCGCCGTCTTCTGCGTGATTTAATGGCAGGATCAACCATGAGTGATTCTGGTGAGGAAATTCTGGGGTCTGATGACTATCAGCGCATCCCTCATAGATTGTTTGAGGGAGACGATACTGGGCTGGCTACCACATCGTCAGCTGGTCCTTCTTTACTGCAGGGATATAGATCTCTGGGTCAGATTATTTCAGCTGCTGCCTCTATGGGAATATCATCTCCTGCTTCGAGGCCAGCTGCCACTACACCCGGGGTGTCTCCTTCGACGCCCGTCACTTCTGTTCCCGTGCGGCCCAATGTTTGTGTAGCTGCCTCTTCTGCTGTTGTCTCAGCTACCAGGGCTAGGCCAACTCCTGAAGATGTTTATCTAGCTACTGCAATACCAGAGAATATCTCTCCGGAGGAGTATCGGTTTTTTTTGCAACAGCCGAACGCCGGAGCTGGACAAATTCCCCAAGATCCTTATCGATCTTTCTTTTCGCACTATGCGCAGGACGGCACTCCCGTGTATGGTTTCCCGGGTCAACTTGACGAGCATGGGGACATTTTGCGTCTTCCTGCTCCTGAGGCTTATCTGTATGTTCAAGGTTTACCGTACAACCAGGCTCGCAACCTGCAGGGACAACCTTTCCAAGGCCAACCTGCAGGCCAACCTAGCTATATGTACGACCCACAGGGACAGCCCATCCAGGGCTACTCTGTGGGCCAGCAAGGGCCATTGTACAATCCGCAAGGACCATATTATAGCCCTGCTGGTCAACCTGCTCAGCCTCAGCCGGGGTATCAACAGGGACCGGCCTATGGTCCGGGGGGGAAAATCCAGCCTTCTCTACCGATGCAACCGCAGTATCCTGTTGTCTCTAACGCGTACACGATGACCACTTTATGGTTCTCGCTTCGTGTCAAACCGTTTCAAAGAAGCACCTCCGGTCTCGGTTTCCACCACCAGCCAACCGGTCATCCGGTGACAACTCGGTGTCTCCACCACTCAAAGCCATCCGCCGGTCATCCGGTGACAACTCGGTGTCCCGCCTGTGCAAACCGCTTATTTTGGCAACTCGGGGCGTATTTACAACCAGTCAACCTCTTCCAACCGGGGCCGCTCGTTTATCCGGCCAACCTGTTCATTCAGGCCAGCCCCCTCACTCGGGTCAACCTGTTCATTCAGGGCAGCCCTCTCATTCCGTTCACTCTGCTCAACAGCCTGTTCATTCAATGCCGCAACCAAATCAACAGCTGCGCCCTACGTACCAGGCTCCGCAGGGTTCCACTTATCAGCAGTCTACTCATCCTCAGAGTGGTTATTATCCTCATGGTCAGTCTCAACCGAACTATAACCACCCTGGAGGCTCTCAGTATCAACCTCCTCCACCCGGTTCTACCTATGCTCAGCAGCCAAATCCAAACGCTGCTTATACGGGGCAAATGCCTAATCAGGGCACGAACTCTGGTTATCAAGCCCCACACTATGGTTACCAGAATCCAAATCAGTCTGGCTATACGAATTATGCCCCTCACGGTCAGAATCCTACGGGACAGAACCCATGGGGGCAGGGATATTCACAACCATCGTGGAGCATGGGTACCGGACCTTATTCTGGGACTGGCATGGCAGTTAACCCTCCATTGTCGTTCCTGGCTACCTTGGATCTGCCGGACGTTTCAAAGTTGACCAATGATCCGATTTCACATAATCCATATTGGCCTCCGGTTCCCACCAAGATACCAGGAGATTGTCCCAAGTTTGAGGGCAAAGCCGGCGAAGACCCCCAGGCGCATGTGATGACGTACCACCTCTAGTGTTCGTCTAACTCTTGGGTCGACGATTCGATTCGTTTGCGTCTTTTCCAGCGTACGTTAACAAGAGCTGCTGCTAAGTGGTACATAGAACTATCCCGTGGTATTTTTCAAGATTTCAACTCGTTAGCCATGGCTTTCCTCACGCATTTCCAATTACCGGTCCGGTATGAGGCCGGGACGCACCTCCTGACTTCTCTGAAGCAGGACACGGCCACTCACATCTCGGATCACATCCATGAGTGGCGGCGTCGTCGTCGACTGATCAAGTTTCACATACCTGATCAGATTTTGACTCACTGGTTCACCACCTCCTTTGTGAATAAAATCGCTCAGGATATCGCGATGGGAGCGTGTGTGACGGAGGAACAAGCTATCGCGCGTGCCCAGTACCTGGATCTTGTTTATTCGCAATCTGGCACACTTTATGACATCCTGCCTGATGCTCCACGGCCCGGAGCCACAAAGGCCCCGCCTACCCCTACGGTGGATGGCGTCATTGGTTCCGTTTCTCAAAATTCGAAGAAGTCTTCGAATGGGAAGCAGAAGGCTAATTCTTCCAACAATACCTCTGCTAATCCCGCCTCATCCGATTCTGGTAAAACCGCGGAGGTGAATGCCGTCCAGGCCAATCCTGTGGACAAATCCTCCAAGGGGAAAAAGAAGGGCAAAGGAAAATCAAAATCTGATGCCCCGAAACCGGAATCCAAATCTCGAACTGAGGATGGCTCCCAACATAAGCCGAAATTCCCTTGCCTCATCTGTGAAGGTGACCATTATACTAAGGATTGTCCACGACGGTCCGAAGTTAGTCAACTTCTTAAAGGCTCAAAAGGGACTCCGGCTATTTTAAAAGAGCCATTTCCATCTCAGCAGACCCAGATGGTCGAACAGGGCTCATCATCTGAACCGTTTGGGTCTCAGGTTTTCATGATGAAAACTAATGCACCTATCACTGTTGCTACGCGGTCGAAGGACTACAATGAATCACGACAGGCGACCGGGAAGGCAGTTGCGGATGGGCCGCCTCCCCCACCTGTTTCTGGTCCATTGGAAATCGAGAAGCCGACTCTCTAGCCCGTTGTGAAGCCACCTCCCAAGGGTGTTCTTCGGAGATCCTCTTATAATCCCAATGCTCGTGCCGCTAAACATTACAATATTGTTGAGGATTTGGCACAGGCGCCAAGTGCTATGTCCGCACTAGAGGTTCTTCAAAGTTGTCCTTCACAACGGAAGGCTTTACTGTCTGCGATCGGTGGTATCGATCCCGCCGACTCGAGCCTTATCACCTTCGATCTGGAGAATTATACTCCCCGGCTTCCACATCAAATCGCTTTGGTTATTCAAGTCGGGATTAACGGTCTAAATGTGCATAGGGCCGTCGTAGATGAGGGTGCATCCACCTGCGTTATGTCCTCCGCTTGCTGGAAGGCCATCGGCTCTCCAGCCTTGTCATCATCCCCTAATGCCCTTGAGGCATTTGATGGTCGGGAATCTAAACCCCTGGGAGTTCTCGAGAGTCTTGCGATCACATTATAGGGAAAAAATGTCAACGTGGAAGTGGAAGTGGTTGACGCTAAACTCAACTACAATATACTTCTTGGCCGCAGCTGGAACAATGCCATGCTCTGCGTGCCGTCTACCGTCTTTCGATTTATCAAGTTCCCTCACGAGGGCAAGATTGTCACGGTAGATCAGTTGTCATTTTTCACCTCTAGCTCTGAGAACAACGTGCCGTATTTGGATCAAATTCCGAATCCCCTAGACAACATAGGACCTGGTCTCTTCAAAGACCCAGTCCTCATGATACTACTGCACCACGAATCGCTCCGAGTCCTTATCTTTGTCCGGGACGGCGGCCTGGCTCATTCACCACACACCGAGCGGTATATGAGTTTGAAGATCCGCTGCCTTTGACGCCGGTAGAGATCGGCCTCCGCTGAGGTTGTTGCCGCATGGATCCTCCACCTCCTCGGCTGTCCCTCGATGAACTGGCTCCTGACTACTCGCAATCCCCTGGCTTGGTCGGGCTGATTCCATGATCCTCTGAGGGCTTTCTTCGGATGACCTTATCATTGAAACTATCCACTCCATCCCAAGGCTGTTACTGGGTCAAGTACCCCCACGCTCTCGTTTATCTTGACTTAGGGGCAATAGTGATTATCGGAGCACTATGCTACTGGTTCCTTCCCCTCCTCTTCAAACACCGATCTTGGCCTGCACGAGGTCTTTTCGGAGGGCAATCTGAGTAACATCACTCAAACTGTTCCTATCAACATCTCTGTTAAACCAGGGATTGTTGAGAACATTCATGTGGGTGTGACTTGTTCTCCCGAGGAGATTCAGGTCTATACGGAACTTTTCAAGGAATTCAGAGATGTTTTTGCATGGTCCTACGAGGAAATGCCGGGAATTGATCCTAGTATCGTCGTCCACGAGATTCCAACCTATCCAGGTGTGAAACCCGTGCGCCAATGATTGCGTCCCATGCATCCTCGGAAAGCCGCCGCTATCAAGGCAGAAGTTGAAAAACTTCTGAACGCGGGGTTTATTTATCCTATCCCCCTTACAGAATGGGTGTCCAATATTGTCCCTGTCGATAAAAAGCAGGGTACCATTCGAGTCTGTGTAGATTATCGCGATATCAATCGCGCCTGTCCTAAGGATAATTATCCCACTCCGTTTATCGACCAGATTATCGACGATTGCGCCGGGAGTGAGATCTATTCCTTAATGGTCGGTTTCTCAGGATACAACCAGATCAATATTGCACCTGAGGATCAACATAAGACCACATTCATCTGTCCGTGGGGCACTTTCGCGTACAAAAAACTCCCGTTCGGTTTAAAGAACGCTGGTGCCACATTCCAGCGCGCAATGTCATACGCTTTTCATGATATTCGCCATATTGTCCAGCCTTATCTGGACGACTTGCCTGCCCATTCGGGTAAGCGAGAGGACCACCCTGAGCATCTTCGCTAGATATTTCTTCGTTGCAGACGCTACAATATTAGGCTCAATCCTCATAAGTGCGTCTTCTGCGTCGATTCTGGCCGTCTTTTAGGCTTTATAGTCTCAAAAGACGGAATTCGCCTTGACCCTTTGAAGGTTGAGGCCATTATAAATCTCCCGTCACCCTCCTCCCTGTACCAGTTACAGAGTCTGCAAGGGAAAGCGAATTTTCTTAGGCGCTTTATCCCGAATTATGCCGAGGTGGCCAAAGGATTCACTCGTTTGTTAAAGCAGAATGTTCCCTTTCATTGGGACGAAATTTCTCAAGAATCCTTTGAGAAGCTGAAGACATTGCTAGTCAATGCTCCGTTGCTTCGTCCTCCGGACTACCACCGCGACTTTACTTTGTATCTAGCCGCCGCATTTAGCACCATCGCCATGGTCTTGGTGCAGGATGACGAGAACGGTGATGAACATGTTGTTTATTACCTCTCTCGGAACCTTCTCGACCCGGAAACGCGTTATGCACATGTTGAGAAGTTGGCCTTAGCAGCCGTACACGCTGTACAGCGCTTTCGCCATTACATCCTTTTGCGCACGATAACGGTGGTTTCAGACTGCAACCCCATGACATATATTCTTTCCAGAAAATTGCTGGGGGGCAAGTACTCCAAATGGATCGTCATCCTGCAGGAATTTGATTTGGAGTTCACCACTGCCAAGTCAACTAAATCACTGGTCTTCACGGATTTGATTTGTTCTCTCCCTACAGACTCTCTTCCTGAACAATCTGAAGATCATATTCCGGACGAAACGTTGTTTCTTATCGATACTCGTGATCCTTGGTACGGGGACATCATAGTGTATCTTCAGACCGCGACATTCCGGTCTGAGTTGGATAAAGCTGCACACCGTCGGATTCGGCACCAGTCCCAACCCTACCGCATAGTAGGAGATACCTTATATCGTATTGGAGTAGATTCGGTGCTCCGACGATGCCTTACCTTGGACGAGGCTGAGAAAGTTTTGAATGACTGCCACAGTGGCGCCTGTGGTGGACACATGTCCGGATATGCCACTGCCCAAAAGATTCTGAGGGCAGGTTACTTCTGGCCGTCTATATTCAAGGATTGCATCACTGCAGTCCGAAAATGTCATCCGTGCCAGATTTTTCAGCGCAAGATGCGCGCGCCGCCGTTGCCTTTGCATCCCGTTATTACCGTCGGCCCTTTCGCGAAATGGGGCGTAGATTTTATGACGTGTAACCCTCACTCGGCCGGGGGGCATGCGTGTATCATTGTCGCCGTCGACTACTTCACTAAGTGGGCCGAGGCGATGCCTACACTAGCTGCTGACGGAAGAACGGCTGCTTCATTTTTATTCAACCATGTTATTACACGATTCGGGGTTCCTCAAGCTATCGTCACTGATCACGGTACTCATTTCCGCGATTACATGATGGCGGAGCTGACAGCTGCGTTGGGCCTGCGTCACGACAGCTCAACGCCATACTACCCTCAAGCGAACGGTCAGGTTGAAGCAATGAACAAGGTTTTGGTCACTATGCTTCAGCGAACAGTTGGGATTCATAAATCAAGTTGGCATCTCCAACTGTTCTCAGCTCTCTGGGCGTACCGAACATCTGCTAAAAGTGCAACCGGATTCACACCATTCCAACTGGTGTACGGTCTGGAAGCTACTTTGCCGGTTGAATGTGAAATTCCTTCGCTCAAATTAGCTGTGGAGCTTTTACCGGATACTTCTCCTGAGGAAGAACGTCTTCTGTATCTCGAACGGTTGGATGAAACCCGTCGTCTAGCTGCTTTGATCATCGAAGCACAAAAGAAGAGGGTCAAATCTCATTTTGATCAATCTGTTTCTCCCCGTTCTTTCATCGAAGGAGACCTAGTCCTCTTGTACGATCAGGCACATGACAAGCTTGGTGCCGGGAAGCTCCAGCCCATGTGGCATGGGCCTTATATAGTAAAACGTGTTTTGAAAAATGGGGCCTACGAGCTTATAGACTACGAAGGAGTTCCATTGGCGCGGCCCAAGAATGGGCTGTACCTTAAAAAATACTATGCCTGAATTGATTTCTTGGTGTGGTGTGTGTACATAGGTGTGTGATTGTCATTTGTGTGCATGGTGTGGTGTGCTTTGTAAACATCTTTCTGCTGATCGGGTCTTCCTGGTTGTGCAGATGTCTATTCATCCATTTGTTGGTTTCACGGATGGTGCCTCCCGCAGTACCAGGAATCTGTCTTCCGCAGCCTGGGTAATCTACGATCCTGCTGGTGAGTTGATTGACCTGAAAGGTGTGTGTTTAGGACGTACCACGAACAATATCGCGGAATATAGCGCCGTGTTGGAATTATTAACCGAGGCAGTAAACCTTGGTATCCGTGAATTGCTCGTGTACCTAGATTCACAACTTGTAGTATTACAGCTGAACGGACACTATTCGGTAAGAAACCCGTCCATCTTACGTCTGTATTTGCGTATTCGATTACTGGAAAGGAATTTTGATTACATTACATATCATCATATACCCAGGCATTTGAATACATTAACAGATGCAGTAGCAAATTTGGTATTAGACAGGCATTTGCGCAATTTATAAATCATCATCACATGTAAAGAAGACTCATCCAGAAATAGATATGCATATATATAAATATCGAAATGTTTACATAGAGTGTGTCACATAAAACTCAAAAAATACACATAGTCGTCTTAGTACATCCGGAGACGCTATGTCTCTCAAAAAATAGGTGTAGCATAAATCCTAAAGACTAGTCTGCATGGTGCTCATGATAGCACGTCACTGCACGCACTAGGCGCCTCAAGATTCGGTGGATCCGATTCGGGACTCCCACCGTATGGCGCTGGTATTCCATCGGCACGTCTGATAGCCGGGCATAGTCTGGGATCCCATGGGCAATCCCCTCGAGGTTCTGGACCAGTGCCTCCCCTCCGATGCCTTCCCCCTGGATCTCAGGAGCGAGTTGTGTCCTTCGGGAAATAGGAGACATCCCGGCTGGTCTCTCAGGTCCTACATTTGCATGCATATATAATTGTGTTAAGACAAATGTGTGTTTACAAAAAAAAAAAACATATAAACATAAAATCAAAAATATGAGGTCTTACCCAGCTCTTCATCCCAGTCGTCTCCTTCTGGTAGTGGGAGATCTGGGTCCCCTGTAAAGTCAGTTCCCGAATAGGGCCAATCTTCCACGACGATCATCTGGTGCCGTAGCCACCTAAAGAACTCTGGCCTCCAGGACATCTGTTGGCCGCCTCCAGATCTGGGCATCAGTGCTGCCCAGCGAGCCATTCTCGGCTCTCGTGGTATCGGACTCACCACATGGGCCTCTTGGCCCTGGAAGATTGGTATGCGTTCCAGAAAGAATGTTACCAAGATGGAACCATAGCCGAACTATTTCAGTTTCCCCTGTTTTCACTTGGTGAGCTGCCTTTTCATGTTGATCGTTACAGCTGTTGCCCAATCATACAGCCGGGGACCCATGCATTCTGAGGCCAGCAAGAGTTGAGTCTTTGTAGCCTCATGCGGCGCCTGCGATCCAGCAGCCTGCGTAATGGTATGGAGTACTACTCTCAGTGCTAGATCAGGGATGGTGGAGATGTATACCTTCTTGTTCCCTGATCCTGTTTGTGCCCCTCGGCACACCCGTTCCATTACTTCTTCCATCTTTTCCCCAGATGGTCTGCTTCCAGTCAGAACAGGAATCGGACCTCTACGAGACAATCCAGTAATGAAATAAATGTCAGTGACCTCTAACTCTAACACCTGGTCTCGTAGCTTGAACACTTGTTCATTTTCATCCCAGATACTGATTAGATATTGGAGGAGCTCGGGCTGAGCTCGTAAGCATGGCGTGAGGAAGAACTTTTTTAAGCCACAGTCTCTAAGAGCATTCATACAAGCTTGGCTTTGCATGGCCTCTTCATCCTCATCTCCGTGTTCTCGTTCCTTCCATTCGATTGCCATTTTGAGTGGTTATCTGCATTCATATGGACAAAAACCCCTGATTAGATCTTTGGTGAACTTCAAATTTCAAGAAATTTGGTTAAAATACCGGAATTTTAGGTGAAAATTTGGGTTCGGCCGCTGGCGCGACTGTTTTGCTAACAGTCGCGCCAGGTGGCGCGGGCCCTTTAATAAAAAGAGCCCAGTGGCGCGGGTCCGTGCCCGATACCCGTGCCAATGGGCCCGGCCCTAAAATTTTAAAAGTGGCCACACAAAGTCGATTTCTAAAGGGAAATCATTAAAAAATGTATGGAAAGAAAGAGCAAAGGAGCGCCTCTTACCTGTGACAGACGAGAAGCTGAATGGTTGCCTGGATTGGTCGCAATCACCGACGGAAGATTCTGCTCCAAATGGACCACTGTTGCTTTCCACAAGGTAAATAGTAAAAAGTAATTTCATTTTTTACCAATTAGACATATTTATAACTTTTCGACGTTAAATGAGCTTTAAAAGTTATTTTTTGTCAAATATTTGCATGTATTATGTCGAAAATGGATTTTACGCTTGTTGGGTATGTGCAGCGGCAGGTTTTTGCGACTTAAAAGGTGGAAACGAGTTGTATTTTATACTTTTCGGACTCGGTAAATACACGAAAAAGTCACTCTGGAGTCATCTTTCAGCTCTTTTCTGACTCTCTAAATATGAAAAGATCGCCGAGGCCCTTGTCGTTTCGATCTCGTTAAAATGGACACGAATCGACATTCACCCAGTATAAGTTTAACCCTTTTTTGGGCTGGGATGGATCGATTACGAAAAAGGAATACCCTAGCCTATCGCGACTAGGAGGTTTTCCCGGATATTGTTTTCTACCTTTTCGGATCTGGGGAACTATTTACGAAAAGGGACCTATGGAGTTTTCTTTTCCGCTGTCTTTTCAAACTCTCTAAACATGAAAAGATGCCGAGTTCTTCCTTTGTCAGACTCGTTAAACCCTGATGACATTGGATTTCATCGAAATGACATTCTCCGAGTTTCTCCTTCCTAGGACTCGTTAAATGCACTAGGATGGATTCGCCCGAAGGGCGGACTTATATCACAAGCATATGCTATCCCCTTCAAGCTTGTTATCAAAAATAATTGGGGTACTCGCCAGAAATGGTGGGGGAAAAATGGAACCATCGTCGTTGTCGTCGGCGGTATGTCGCTCTTGAACATGGCACTTGTCTGCATTCGTGTCGGGTTGGGGACATCTCATCTCGTTGCTTCACTTTGCTTCCATGGGTTTGGGTAATCTCTTTTGACCTCTCATCTGTTCACTCCCTCGTCGCCATGACCTTTGATCTGTTGATGTCAAATACTGCCAAGTCCATTGTCGTGCCGTTTATATGTTCAAGAGAAGTTGGCCTCTGCGAATATCAACCTTCCTCTGTTTCTCATATGGCCCCGATTCACAACAAAACATTATGTTCCTCTGTCTCGTGTCGATGATGTGGGAATCATTATGGCCCACCTTCGATCAAGGTCACTTCCTGTCGACTTCAACTCATTATCCAGGAAGTTGGTCTAGAGACTCCCGATGGTACCTTGGAGCCTGCATGCCTTAATGGCAGGTTCGTCGCATTCGACGTGAGGTTTTCATCATTGGCCTCCGATCGGATGATTCTGCGGGTGTTCGACGTCAGCTCATTTATTCACACGCCGTAGATTGTACCTGTGGTACCTTGAGGACCATCGTCATTATTGGTGGTTTCTCTCGCGTCTGTTAACAGCTTTCATCATTGGCTGGTAATCAGACGATGTTCTTGCATGTTCGACTTCAACTCACATATTCACATGCCTGAACTTGTACTTTGTTTGGGTCGAGATGGAGCGCAAGACCCTGGATTGTGTCTGTTGTAATCCAGGCTGCGATTGTGGATTATTATCATTATGTACATGACTCACTGATTGGATGGCTGCGACCATACCTGGGTCTATTTGTTTGATCTTAGTTGGATGGCTGCGTCCATGCCCTGGATCCGGATTATAGCATACTCTGTTTCGGATGGCTGCGTCCATACCATATATACATCATGTACTTGAGATATCAGTTGTATCTTTCTGTGCAGGTTTTCCGACGGCGGGCCTTCTGTTGAACATGTTCTCGTAAAGCATTTCACCCCTCTCTCTCTCTCGGGCCTCATACTTTAGGGGGCATCTGTTACACAGTAATTTGTCACCGTCCTTACCATTCCCCGTCCCGCACAATGGAGGACCCATTCCGTGACCTGTGAACATTGTCATGCTTTGAAAACATCATCAATGCATCCCTATGAGCATGAGCTTTATTTTCCCTTGAGACATCTCCTTGCAAAACTCATGAAAAACAACTCTTTTTGCATTGGCGCGGGTAGACAGTTCAGTACTCGCGCCAATCAAGGAAATCCTGTAAAGAGGTCGCGCCACTTGGCGCTCTGTCATAGAGCAGCAATCGCGCCACCCATTTTAGGGACTGTTTTTTAAATATGGATGGCGGAAGTTGAGTTCAAACAAACTCACAGCCATTGCCTATCTTGAGTTGGGAGGTTTGGCTACGGGAGTTCTATGGAAGGGAAGTGGTTTTGCCACCTTCTATGGAACCTTCCTTGTTGATAGGGCCAATCCCATAATAATAGGGATCCCAACTCCCTCCTTCCCCATCTATAAAAGCTTGCTCAAATCCATGGCAAGCTAGTCTTGAAGTGCTGAAGCTTTGCATCTCCCTATTCCCAAGTGCCTTTGTGCTGTAAAGAATCCCTTCTTTCCCTTAAGGCCCATTCAAGTGAGGATACCATTGTTACGAGACTCTGGAGAGGCCTTCCCTTTCCTTGGCGAGCTTTGCGAGACGTGGACGACCGGGGACCCGTACGAAGGAGGCTGCGACGTCAGAACTTGGTTGTAACTTCTATTCGTTTATTATTTAATAGATGACTATGATTATGGTTCCACTCCGTTTTCCATTATGTTAATGCGAGTAATATCTTTTCTGACCGATGTTTAGTTACGCATGCTGGTTTCGATGCTTGTATCTGTTCGTTTCTTCTATGTGCAGGTGTTCATCCGCGGAGATCGTGGAAGGATTGTGATCTGCCAGGGCTGAAGGACGGGGACACTTCTTCTTCGGATTATAGCGTTGGAATCCAGGTAGGCTTCTATTCCTAGTCTTTCCATTCGTAACTAGGAGCTTGCGTCATAGCATTGTTTGTTTGTTGCTAGACCCCTGCTGGGCTAGTAGGGATCGCCTCTGTCCGCAGAGGGGATTTACCTCCTCAACACTCGTCATTCCATGGGAGTCTTCCATAGGCCACAAGGTGTTTATCATACAAATAGCGAGTTATATGAGGGTGCTTGAAATATTTTACCTTCAACATCTTTCTTTTCATCCCTTCTTTGAAATTAAACATAGACTTGGCCATTTCTGTTGTAACTCTTTGTTTAACAACCTCCCATGTATCGAGACCCATCACTGTTTCCTTTATTTTTCTAATCAGTTTTGCAAAAGTATTATTGGTTGGCCCAAGCTTTAGGTACACATATACTAGTTTTCTTAAATATTGAGTAACTATTTCCAAGCTCCGTCAACTCTCAGCAGGGAGAGTCAAAGTCACGGGATCTCCCTTCAATTTTGTATGAATATTTTGACACCTTTGTAAGGTGCATTGCAGCCTGTTTGATTCTAAAGGTATATTAGAAATGTCAAAAGTATAAGTCATGGTTGGTGTACAACCTTATTCTTGAATGACGCATTATGTCCTACGTCTTTTTCGAGCAACATTTGGAGAAACATTTTCACCCTCTGCATCAATATGTAAAATTTTGTATATTAAAAAAGAACATGTAAACAAATTTGTACAAATTGAATGAAAATAATATTCAAATTGATGGCCACCTCGATATGGTTGGCTAGCATCTTGCACACCCTGAGACTATTGACAACCAGAAAGACCACCGATTGGTTGAGAACCAACACGACCATCCATTGACTGGACTCTAGAGGAATATGTATCACCACCTTCATGCAATTCACCAGCACCTATTGATGGCCCTCCAAGGGAATGTGTACCACCACCAACCTCACGAGATGAGAGGGAAGCTTCATAAAAAAATATGAATTTATAATAACTTAAAAAATACATTCACACATATAAATACATGTATATATTCATTGATTAAATTGCGTGAACCATAACATGATTGTGTGAACCATGGCCCTGCTCCATTGATGGAGTAGACACCTTTGTCCTCCTACCTCCTAAAAAATAAAAAATGGAACTTATTAACAATTAATTTAACTCACAAACTGTTAGGTCCCCATATTACTAGTGTAGTCCATTATTTGTATTAGTTTAGCCCCCTTATTATTATTTTTGTACCCCTGTAACCCCCATGTTGTTGTTGTTGTTGTTTTTTTTTTTTTTTTACAATGGGATCGACAACTGGGGCAGCCTCGTGACTCGCGTTACACGGGGTCGATTCTGACCGCTACCACTATACCCATTAAGAGCATGTGCCCGCCCCTCTCCATAGCTCCACTTTAGTTCGGGGGATTTGAACTCGTGACCTCCTGTCGGGCTCGCCTTACAAACGAAATTCACCGCGTAACCCCCATGTTGTTATTATTGTTCCATTACATTATTATTGTTAGGTTAGCTAGGATTATATTGTGACCCCATGAACCTCGATATAAAGAAGGAGGTTTTTTCATTTGTATCATCCAAGAATTGTTCATTTATGTAATGTATTGGAGGTTTCCCCTTCAAAATGGCTGATTTCTAAGGCGTTGATATCTCTTTTCTTCTATTTTTGGAGTTGGTTTCATAACATTTGGTATCAGAGCTTTGGATTCTAGGGTTTTTCTGCTCCAAACAAGTCATCATAGAATTTTCGCTATAAATTTGTTTCTACAAAGTTTCAAAAGCAAACATGTTTACACCAAAAAGAAGAAATCCAAAGGAATTTCGTGGAAAAATTTCAGATCTTGGTTCACAATATTTTCGGAGATATGATCTGTGGAAGGTAGGGATTTTTGCAGGCTCCTGAATTTAACCTAAAAATGTCATCGCGGAATTTTCGCTATAACGTTTTTTATATGAGCGTTCAAAAGCTGAATTTTTTATAGAGAAAATTCAAAATCCTGAGGAACACTATGGAAAAAATTCAGAGCTTGATTCACAATATTTTTGGATATATGATCTATGGAAGTTATGGGTTTTTTAGGCTTTTGAATCTCATCTAAAAGAGGTGACCTTGGGAAAATCCTCATAACTCTCTCTCTGAGCATCATATTGGAAGTATGTAAAAGGTGGCCTCAATTAAACGGATTGCAGTTTTTTGTGTATCAATTTCAGAGCCGAAGGAGGAAAAAATGAGATGTGGCACGCCATACAAGTGCGATCTACTGAACCAGTCAATAATTAGGTCATTGTGGGAGATGCGGCATAACTTTTCCTTGAAGTATCCAAATCAAGTCAAACCTATGAAATTCGAAAGAAGATTTAGAGGGCTACTATAGGAGAAAATTTCAGATATTGAAGATACACAATTACAGATATAATTTAGTTTGAATATCAAGCTCCTCAAAAGAAAGAAAAAGGTGTGTATTTTTTTCAAAATGCATAAGTCTTTTTTGAAAAAATAGTTTTAAGTGATTCCAAGGACTTATTGAGCATAGATATTAGTATTGTGTTCTAAGATTCCCCCTAAAAATAATTCAACACCCATTAAGCCCTCGGAATACTCTACTTTGACTCATGAAGATGAAGAATTGCAACATGATCTATCAAAATTACAAGAGCAGGTGCACCAAATTTCGCTCTCGCAAAGAGAAACAAAAAATGAAATGGAAGTTTTGAAGAAAGACATGGAAGAAAATATGGTTGGTTTGAAGAATAATATGGATGGTTTGAAGAAAGACGTAAAGCTAAGATGGATGGCATGGAAGCTAGCATGGAAGCTAAGATGGATGACATGAAAGACAAAATGGAAAATATGAAGAATGGTCTAAAAGCAGACATGGAAGTTTTTACAAAGTTGATACAAGAAATGTTTCGTAATGCCGAAAATATAGTAGAGGAAACACATGATGAGAACAAAATAAATGTTAATCGTGATTTCATAAACTCTAATATTGGATGGAAGAACCACGATATTCCAAAGATGGATATGAGGAAGTTTGATGGCAAGAATCTCATAACATTGATACTACAAATGGAGCAATATTTTGATCTCAATAATGCGTAAAAAACACAAAAGGTACGTATTGAAACTTTACATTTAGAACAAAATGCATTTGTATGGTATCGATGGCTTTGCTCCCGTAAAAAATTTTCACTTGGTCAATTTTTACAGAGGAAATGATAGCACATTATGAGAATACAAAGAGAAACACCTTCTTTAGCCAATTGATAAATCTCAAACAAAAGGGTTCACTAGTGGAGCACATTGAGGACTTCCAAAAATTGAATATAAGGGTAACTGATATTCCAAAGCAACACAGGATTGATGTCTTCATAGGGAATTTAAAGGATAACATCCAACATGAAGTTTGCGTTTGGGAACATGATTCATTGGAGAAGGCATTCAGGTTGGCAAGAAAAATTTAATGTAAAATTATGGTGACAATGAAGCCTACCACTCACATATATAAAGATGGAAGTGTTGCTACTTCTAGACTTCCACAACCTACAAGGTTGACAACACAACAATTGGAAGAAAAAAGAGAAAAAGTGCTTTGCTACAGTTGTGATAGAAAATACACTAAAGGTCACAAGTGTGCTGAGAAGAAATTATTTTACATAGATTGTGAAGAGGAGGAAGAAAATGAACAACAAACTTTAAAATAAGAGGATATACACCAACAACCAACCCTAGAAGAGGAAGAAACGAGTTCAAACATATCATGTAATGCATTGGCAGGAATTACCACTCATAAAACTCTTAAGATATAAGGACATATCAAGAAGAAAAAGGTAATAGTGTTGATTGATTTGGGTAATACCCATAATTTTATTCATTGTAAGGTAGCCAAGGAATTGAATTGTTTCCTATACCCAGCACTAGAATGTCAAGTGATGGTTGCAAATGGAGGAACTATAAATTTTTCGGGAAAATGCCATATAATCAAGCTAACCATGGGGGAATAAATATTAAATAGTCCAATGCTTTCCATTCCAATGGGAGGTGTTGATGTTGTATTAGGAGTACGATGGTTACAATCTTTGGGGATGGTAGCTTTTAATTTTCAAGAAATTTTCTTGATTTTTTTTTTTTCGAAAAGATAGGAAATAAAATTATAGGGCATCACAGGTAAGCTAGGAAATATAATAAGCTCTAATGTCATGACAAAGTTTCTGAAGAAATAACAGCAAGGCATAATTGCACAATTATCCTCACTAGAAGTTCTAACATCAAAATGATATATTTCTCCAGATCTCCAAAAAGTCTTGGAAAATCATTCCAAGATTTTTGATACTCCCAAAGGACTTCCAGCTATTCATGATCATGATCATGTTATTCATTTTATTCTAGGAAGTTTTCCTCCAAACATCAGGCCTTACATATATCCTTATTTCCAAAAGAGTGAAATTGAATGTATGATTACCAAAATGTTAGAGGTTGGTATGATTCAACCTAGTCAAATTTATTTCTCTGCTCCAGTAGTATTGGTGCACAAGAAGGATGGATCATGGCGCATGTGTCCAGATTATAGGGAACTCAATAAGCTCACTATTAAAGATAAATTTCCCATTCCCGTGATTGATGAATTATTGGATGAATTACATGGCACAATTTATTTTACCAAGTTGGATCTTCATTCAAGATATCATCAAATTAGAATGAAGATTTTAGATATTCTGAAAAAAAAAACATTTTTTAAACTCATGAGGGTCATTATGAATATTTGTTCATGCCTTTTGGCCTTACCAATGAATCTTCTATATTTCAAGGGTTGATGAATTCCATTTTCAAACACTTCCTTAGAAAATTTGTGCTAGTATTTTTTGATGACATACTAATCTATAACAGGTCTTGGAAGGGTCATCTTCAACATGTTGGCAGGTTGCTCAAACTATTGGAGGAGAAAAAATTATATGCAAAAACATCCAAATGTTTCTTTGGAGTACAAGAGGTGGAATATCTGGGTCATATTGTATCTCACGAGGGTGTTAAGGTAGACCCTAACAAAATTAATGCCATTAAGGAATGGAAAGGCCCCACAACCATAAAGCAATTGCGAGGATTTATCTGGTTAATAGGGTATTATTGCATGTTTGTTAATAATTATGGAAGAATAACAACACCTATAACAAAATTATTGAATAAATATGCATTTTCATGGATTCTTGAAGCAACTAAAGCCTTTGAACATCTTAAAGAGGCAATGCGCCTAGCACCGGTCTTAGCTACACTAGGCTTCACAAAAGCCTTTATTGTGGAATGTGATGCCTCAGGAAATGGAATTGGTGTTGTTTTAATGCAAGAAAGCAGACCTGTTTCTTTTTAAAGTCGTCCAATCAAAGGAAAGTATTTACAGAAAGCTATTTATGAGAAGGAAATGTTGGCAATACTACATGCACTAAAGAAATGGCGACCTTACCTAATGGGAAGGCACTTCAAGGTAAAAAACGATCATGAGAGTCTTAAACACTTTTTGGAACAAAGACTATCTTTAGAAGAGAAGCAAAAATGGGTCACAAAGATGTTGGGTTATGACTTTTTCATCTACAAAAAAGGGAAGCTAAATGTTGTTGTAGATGCACTCTCATGAAAGGATGAAGAGGTGGAAGCATTGATGTGGAATTTGTATTATCCAACCAGATTGGATAACCGAAGCAAGGGATAAATAGAAGAAGGACAGAGAAGTGTGGACACTCATTCAAAATTTTAAGTAAGATCCTAGTACATATGATACATTTAGTTGGAAAAATGATTCCTTATGGTACAAATATCACTTATATATTTGTAATAATTCTCAACTAAAACAAAATATTCTTTTGGAATTACACTCTTCTCCTTTAGGAGAACACTCAGGATTTTTAAAAACTTACCACAAGGTGAAGAAATAATTTTTTTGGGATGGCATTAAATATGATATTCAAAATTTTGTGGCAGAATGTTTGGTTTTCTAGCAAAATAAAGTTGAGACAATTAAGACCCCTGGTCTTCTACAACCTTTATCCATTCCAAGTCAACGTTGGGAGGATATTTCAATGGAATTTATCACATGTTTACCTAACTCCAAAGGAAAGAGTGTCATCATGGTGGTAGTTGATAGAATTACCAAGTATGCACACTTTTGTGCATTATCTCATCCATTTAAAGCAAGTACAATTTCTATTGCATTTATGGAAACAATTCAAAAGCTACATGGAAACCTAAATATTATGGTGAGCGACAGAGATCCCATTTTTACTGGAAATTTTTGAACAGAATTATTTTCTTGTTTGGGTACTCAATTAGCTCATAAATCAGCTTATCATCCTCAATTTGATGGTCAAACTGAGATAGTGAAAATATTTTTGGAAAGATATCTTCGTTGTTTTGTGTCTTATAAAAAAAACACGATGGTTCAAGTGGTTACCTTTGGATGAATGGTGGTATTACACTTCCTTCCATACTGCAGCAAAAATGACCCTATTTATGGCACTTTATGGATATCATCCACTGTCCATCACATCATCATTAAGAGAAAATTATAAGGTGCAAACAGTGGAAGATCACATTGAGCATCAACAACAAGTTCTCCAACTCTTAAAGGATAACCTTAATTTGGCACAAAATCGAATGAAACAACAAGCAGATCAACATCGCAGTGAGAGAAGTTATGATGTAGGAGACTGGGTATTTTTACGGTTACAACCATACAAAAAAATGTACCTCAAGCAAGCTAATAAGGATAATAAATTATTCCCAAAATACTATGGGTCCTTACGAGGTGTTGCAAAAGATTGGTACTATGGCATACAAATTGGAGCTTCCAGCTTCTTCGCAAGTGCATCTAGTTTTCCATGTTTCATGCTTAAAGAAGGTTATAGGTGAAAAAATTCTAGTTCAAGCAATATTTCCATAACTTGACGAGGAAGGAAAAATCATATTGGAACCTGAAACAGTCATGGAAGCAAGAACTTGACAGCTATGAAATCGATCAATTTCAGAGTATCTCATCAAGTGGAAGAACTTACTCACTGAAGATTCTACATGGGAGGATGATAATTTTATACAGAAGCATCCAAAGCTACTCAAGCATTGAGGACAACACCTTTTTGAAGGACAGGGGCATGTTAGGTCCCCATATTACTAGTGTAGTCCATTATTGTTATCATTGTATCTCCTCTTACTGTTATTTTTGTACCCTTGTAACCCCCATTTTGTTATTATCGTTCCCTTACATTATTATTGTTTGGTTTGCTAGGATTATATTGTGACCCCATGGACCCCTATATATAGAAGGAGGTTTTTTCATTTGTATCATCTAAGAATTGTTCATTTATGTAATGTATTGGAGGTTTCCCCCTTGAAGAGGTTGATTTCTAAGGCATTGATCTCTCTTTTCTTCTATTTTTGGAGTTGGTTTCATAATACAAAATTGATAAATAACCAATTCCATATGTACACACATGTGTGTATATGTATGGAGATAAGATTATATTTAAATACCATGAACATCCCTCGATCCTTGATCCCCCTCTCTCGTATAGATATGGGATTTTTTTGACCTTAGCCTTTCATCCTCCATGATATATATATATATATATATATATATATATATATATATATCTACAGTGGACATTTACAATTATTTTTAAATTACTATTTAAAATAAATTCAAAATAAATTTCAAAAAATTAATGTAATTTAGTGTACACAAATTATGTAAAACAAAACTTTCAATGCACAAATTAGTGTGTGAAACTCAATTTAAGCAATTTTTTTATAAAAATGTTAAGTTCACCAAATTTTGATTTACATGGTGGGAGCACACTTGGTATATAATTGAAAAAATGGTTGGTGCACACTTGGTATATAATTGAAAAAAACACACGATCATTAAAAAAGAAGCGCGAAACACCATTTAAACAAAAAATTGTTGAAGTTCTCACATTTTAATTTTATAAAAAAGTGAAGTTCACCAAGTTGCAAATGTGAAGTGGGAGCACACTTGGTATATAATTAAAAAAAAACATGGTCATTAAAAGAGATGCATTTAAAAGTACAAAACACACACATATCAAAGATATGTTATAAAAATGTGAGTTCACCAAGTTGCAAATGTGAAGTTCACCAAGTTGCGCTTTACATGGTGGGAGCACACTTGGTATATAATTGAAAAAAGCACATGATCATTAACAAAGATGCATTTATAAGTACAAAACATGCACATATCAAAAATATGTTATAAAAATGTAAAGTTCACCAAGTTGCAAATGTGAAGTTCGCCAAGTTGCGCTTTACATGGTGGTAGCACACTTGGTATATAATTGAAAAAAACACATGATCATTAAAAAAGATGCATTTATAAGTACAAAACACACACATATCAAAGATATGTTACAATTTCCATCAATAAATTTTGAAGGAGAGTATCTCAACACTAATTCATATTTGAGAGATGAATCTTGAACTTTTGAAGAAGAGCGTCTCAAAAAGTATTCATCCTTGAGAGATGAATCTTGAATTGGCATTGCCCCATATAATACTAATTCATCTATTAATTCATATTTTATAGATGAATATTGATTGGCATTGCCCCACGTGATAGATCAGCAGATATCTTATTAACATTTGTACAATGTCTTATACTATAAAATTGAAATTGGCTAACAATATTGTTTTCTTTTCCATGAAGTTGTTTTAGCCTCTCCTTCTTAACTTGGTACACACCTTTCATCTGGTTGCACACAAGTTCAAAATTGGTGAAAACTACAATTCCATTTGATCCATACTCCCTAGCTATTCCCAAGCCTTCTATCGATGCAATATAATATGCCTCGTTGTTTTTTGTTATTCCCGGTATATTCATTTTCCTTTGGAGGACCTTGCCAGTCACAATATTGCAAAGCACATATGTAATCATTGCTTTCCTTGGATTGGGATGGAAAGAAAATTATATGCATAATGTCCATTTTTCAACCATATTTAGTGGGTCTTTTTTATCCCTGAAAAAAACAAATTCAATAAAATATATTAAATTAACATTTATTGAAAATGCATGGGATAAATGACACATGTACATGGGATAAATGGCATATGCATAGTTTACCTTAAATTTTGACTTAAAGTTTATTGGAGAATTCATATCTAGAAATGAGATGCCTTAAAGATTGCATTTCCTAGAGTTTAAGGGAGATTTATGACATGTACATGGTTCGTGCATGGTTTGCCTTAAATTTTGCCTTAAAGTTTATGTCAGAAATCACATCTAGAAATGACATGCCTTAAATATTGCCTTGCCTAGAGTTTAAGGGAGAAATGACATGTACATGGTTCGTACATGGTTTTCCTTAAATTTTATGGGAGAAATCACATCTAGAAATGACATGCCTTAAAGATTGGCTTACCTAGAGTTTAAGGGAGAAATGACATGTACATGGTTCCATGAGTTTAGTGGATATGTCACCTTTAAGGAAGGATGATATCCAGAGGATACCTGGCCGTTTATAGACACCTTTAGAACTTATATAAGTTTACACTCAATAAGAAAACTAAAATCCTATGGAACTTCAGCCACTTTAGGTTCAGTTTTTAGGCCTTAAAATTTTCCTTGAACTAATGGGAGAAAGCCTTGAGTTTGGGGGATCCTATCCTATGGAATTTCAGCTACTTTAGGTTTAGTTTTTAGGCCTTAAAGTTTTCCTTGAATTAATGGGAGAAAGCCTTGAGTTTGGGGGATCCTATCCTATGGAAGTTCAACTAATTTAGGTTCAGTTTTTAGGCCTTAAAGTTTTCCTTGAATTAATGGGAGAAAGCCTTGAGAAATGACACATGCTATAAATTTTTCCTAAGAGTTTATGGGAGAAATGACACATGTATGGGAGAAATGACACATGTACACGATTTGCCTTAAAGTGGTAATGGTTTATGGAAATTAGAATGAAGAACGTATATTTAGATCTGTTCCAAAGATTGATTATAAGGGCATTTACTTGATATGTCACCTTTCAAAAAATATGAGATCTAGAGGCTACCTGTCCCTTTTTAGACTCTGCCTTCAGAAATTGTAGAAGTTAACACTCAACAAACAGACTAAAATGCTATGGAAGTTCAAACAAACTAAAATCCTATGGAAGTTAAGCCACTTTAGGTTCACTTTTTAGGCCTTAAAGTTTGTCTTGAATTAGTGGGAGAAAGCCTTGTGTTTGGGGGATCCTATCCTGAGGAAGTTCAACTACTTTAGGTTTAGTTTTTGGGCCTTAAATTTTTCCTTGAATTAATGGGAGAAAGCCTTGAGAAATGGCACATGCTTTAAAGTTTTCCTAAGATTTTATGGGAGAAATGACACATGTACATGATTTTCCTTAAATTGGTAGTGGTTTATGGATATTAAAATGAATAAATTCTATTTAGATTTGTTCCAAAGATTTACTATAGGGGCATTTACTGGATATGTCACCTTTTAGAAAAGATGAGATCCAGAGGCTACATGTTCCTTTATAGACTCTGCGTTTAGAACTTGTAGAAGTTAACACTCAACATACATAATAAAATCCTATGGAATTTAAAAATCCTATGAAAGTTCAACCACTTTAAGCTTAGTTTTTAGGCCTTAAATTTTGCCTTGAATTTATGTGAGAAGGCCTTTAGTTTTTGGGAGAAATGGCATGTCCATGGTTTGCCTTAAATTTTATGGAAGAAATCAAATCTAGAAATGACATGCCTTAAATTTTACCTAATAATATATCGGAGAAATGACATTGCCTTATAGTTTATGGGAGAAATTACATAGAAATGAGATATAAATGGCATATAAATGACACATGTATGAGATAAATGACACATGTACACGGTTTGCCTTAAAGTGGTAGTGTTTTGCACTTACTTAAACAACTAGTGGTAGTGGTTGATTAAGTTATGTCAAAAGTCACACCTTGATGAGTTTGTGGGAGAAATGACATGTACATGGTTTACAAAATTATTTTATGCAATTGCTAAAACAACTAGTGGTAGTGGTTGATGAAGTTATGTAAAAGGTCACACTTTTATGAGTTTGTGGGAGAAATGACATGTATAGGGTTTTCCTTAGAATTTAATTTGTCGTTTAGTTTTCCTTGAAGTTTATGGGAGAAATCAGATCTAGAAACCTTTACTTTGACATCTATAAATAGGCTAAGAACATTAAGAAAGAATTTTCAACTTACAAATTAGTTATGTCCTTAATAAGAAGTATGATTTAGCACTTATAAAATTGTTTAATAATTTATAATAATGTCATTTTTGGCTTGTACTATCAGTCATCCTTGATATATACAAGAATTTTACAACTTGAACATCAACCTAAACTATCATCATATCACTGTAGCCATGTCAATCTAGATTATTTATATCCATTACATCATAAAATACTCCACTTTTAACATTTTACAAGATTAGAAGCATCATGGAAGGTGTAAATTTAAGTACATTAATAAAATAAAGCCATGTAAATATAGATTATTAATATCCATTACATCATAAAACACTCCACTTTTAACATTTTACAAGATTAGAAGCATCATGGAAGGTGTAAATTTAGGTACATTAATAAAATACAGCCATGTCAAATGTTGGAGGGACATAACTAACAATGAATGTACCATGTGGTTTATATACGGAGGATGAAAAAGCTACTGTATGTTGCTTGGAGAAAAGTTTAAGAGTAGATACATCTAGACATCTAGATATTTCATCTCAGATAGTTTATACAAGTATTGTGCTTGAAAAGGATGATTACTCTTCTTGATAAGGTTGTAGTGAGCTAAGATGACCTGTAGTAACACTGTAACCATGCTCATTGTATAGAAATTTGCTTAACTTACTTATGTAAATACCATCACACTCGTTCAACAGTGAAACCTATTAATTTCTCTTTTGTTTTCTTTTAGGAAATTAATCTCCAAACATATATGAGGATAAGATTGAATAGGGAAAAACTAAGAGGAAAGAGGGAGAATAAAGATACTGAAAATATCGAAGCAGTTTTTCCAACACTGCAATAGATGGAGAAGTAATCAAATATATAAATAGATTACTATATATTAGGAAATTTGGGAAAATAAAAAAATCAGAGAAAATCAGAGAAAATAAACTATATAGCATTTTTTGACACCATTCAATCATGCCTATCGATCTTGTTTAATTTC
This sequence comes from Pinus albicaulis, assembly GCA_034641835.2. Lineage (NCBI taxonomy): Eukaryota > Viridiplantae > Streptophyta > Pinopsida > Pinales > Pinaceae > Pinus > Pinus albicaulis. The sequence goes on along the minus strand of CM076580.1, from coordinate 1,182,545,197 downwards.
TATTCAATATTGACATGAAAAAATACATTACCTAGGAGGCTTAACCATAGTGGGGTTAGAGAGATTTCCAGTATTGATGTTAAGAATGGAAATGATGATAATGAGTTTGAAGAGAGTCATCTCACACCCTCTTCTAGGAGTTGTGGTAAGAAAGAGGAGAGGTGTAACTCTTTTTCTAGCTGTGGTTTAAGTAAGAGGACGAGGAAGAAATGGGTGGTGAAAATGAGAGTGAATTTGCAGAGGAGGAATTGATGTCCCCTGTAAGATTCAGAGATAATTCCTGTGCTATTGATGTCACATCAGAGAGAATTCCTATGCTATTGATGTCACACCTGTTTCAAAGAGAAAGATGAAAAAATAGAAGAAGCCATCTCAGACGAAGAAAGGGCCAAATATGTACAATTGTTAAATATGAGCACAATCGTTACTCTCCTTCTGTACAACTCTGTAGTATGAGTATTGTCCATACTAACAATATATGGCCCCCAAAAACCCTCTGATACTACTACAAGTATTGTTATTATGATGATATTATTTTGTTTACTAGGATGGTAGAGTGATATAGTGAATCTAAAACATCCAGGTAACATCTAAATCTGAAACATTCATTTTATATTCCCTATTGAGACTTGAACAAAAACCACATAAGACTCTGTAAGTGGAGCCATGTGGCACATATGGTTAGGAAGTAATATTTAGTTCCCAAATGGTTGAGAAATGCAATTAAGTCACATAGTATATCTACGAATCTTCAAATTTTATATAAAGGTGGATATATATAATTTTTTCGACACTTTCACATCATTTTTAATTACACTTGACTTCATTTTTATAGGATATTTTGATCTGGAAACATACGTTTTATGTGATTACTCTATTTTTTACCAGTTTTCAACACATTAGATCTTGGTTAGGATGATTCAACTTCATGCAAGAAGTTTAAGGTTCATAATCTAGTTAAATTATATTTGAGGGTGTTCTAATTAATTAGAAACAATTTGGAGACAAAATCCCAAAAATAGATGGGGAAAAATAAGATTTAAATAAATTTAGCTTGAATACCATCAACACCCGCACATTTTTCACCCATAGCAAATTGGAAATTTGAAAAGCATTTTAAAAATGAGACAAATGACCTCAAAAACAATTGAAATATATTTTAAAAAAGAGACAGATGACCTAAAAACCAATTGAAAAATATTTTTAAAATGAGACACCTCAAAAACAATAGAATTCTTTGTTCAAGGAATCGAATTCCAAAAGATATTTTTGAAATTTACAATCCGAGTTAAGTTCAACCTGAAATTTAAAGATAATTTAAAAGTTTTAAGCAAGAATATTTTAGAATCAGATAAACAAAATAAAATAACAAAAAAATCCTATCAGTAGTTCAGAATTATAAAATCAAATTAAGTTCGACCTGCAACAGAGTTGGGCTCATTTGGTATGATCTTGGTTAGGACGATTCAAAGAGTTTGAGTTATTCCTCTCAAGTATGTGGATGTTTTGGTAGCAACTTATTAGTTATTGAATAGGTAATTCCTTGCAATTATTTTCTTGAAATTGGGTACACATTATGTAAATGAATGCAGATACCATCAACACCCACACATTTTTCACCCACAAAAAATTACAAATTTGAAAAATATTTTAAAAATGAGACAGATGACCTAAAAAACAATTGAAATATATTTTAAAAATGAGACAAATTACCTAAAAAAAATTGAAAAATAATTTTAAAATGAGACAGATGACCTCAAAAAAAAATATAATTCTCTGTTCAAGAAACCACATAGGACTATGTAAGTGGATCCATGTGGCACATATGGTTAGGAAGTAAAATTTAGTGGCCAAATGGTTGAGAAATGCAATTAAGTCATATAGTATATTTATGAATCTTCAAATTTTATGTAAAGGTGGATATATATAATTTTGTCGACACTTTCACATCATTTTTAATTACACTTGACTGCATTTTTATAGGAGAATATGATCTGGAAACATACGTTTTATGTGATTACTCTATTTTGTATCAGTTTTCAGCACATTATATCTTGATTAGGATAATTCAACTTGATGCAAGAAGTTTAAGGTTCATTAGCTACTTAAATTATATTTCAGGGTGTTCTAATTAATTAGAAACAATTTGGAGAAAAAATCCAAAAAATATATGGGAAAAAATAATTACATAGATAAATACACAGAAAATTACATTTAAACAATTTTCGATTTAAACATAGAAAATTACATTTAAACAACCAACTGATTCTATCTTTTAACTTTTCATTAACCGATTTTTTTCCCTGTTATATAAAGACGAGACTGACATATCTAAGTTGAACTAGTATGGTCTCCATTAGTGAGATGAAAAATCCATGTTGATTTGTTTGGTTGGGCCAGATTTCATTTCACTTCTTCTAGATGGAGGTCAAGATCAGAGACAAGGAGGTCAAGATAGAATAGATCTAAGTAGGGATATCTAGACAGTCGGGCAGCAAGATCGAGACAGACAATTAGCAAGATTGAAGAGATCAGGTCTTTCCCAAATTCCAAGAAAAAGTAATGTATACCCCCATGAATGGTGATTAGGGTCCATGGCCTTAACATCAGCCTTCTTGACCCAAGTGGAGGGTTCGCATGCAAGCAAGGGGAAGTGTCAATATTTATCTAATCAAGCTAATGGGTAGTAATGCAATTGCTTATAATATGACGCATGTTTAGCACTGCTGAGATTATGCTAAAAGTTGGATACAAATTTTGTTACATCACTTGTGCGACTTATACTGATATAGGAGTAGTTTTTGATCTCTCCATAAAGCTTGTTAGTCTTTCCCTGGCTTTATTACATCAATGGGTAAAATATCACTTCATCATCCCCATCAACTAGGATGAAAGGTAACAGACTAGTATAAGCAAACCAGTAACAAAAAAATTACACTAATTATGAGCTTTGTAATCACTAGTATTATATGTAAGTAGAAGTTGAAATGGTTGGGATACTAATAATTGTGATTGCATAATGAATAACACTTTTTTACAAACTCTGATATGGCTTGATTTATTACTGAATTGGAAATTTGTGAAGATTGAAGAGTTGACTTGCTACTATTGGCTTTCTATTTTGCTGGGCCTATGGATAGAGGTAGTCCTAAAGCATATCTAGGTTAGTTTTCCCGACAGGAGAGGCAGTAGGAGAAAATAGCACATGGTCAAACCTAAAGCTCCATGGAAGAGCGCAATTTATGAAATGTAGAAGCGTGAAATTGAAGCCTTTAAATATAAAATAGATAGAATATGGTTGCAGGTCACTGGTGAAATGTAGGTCCCTTCTGGGCAACCCTTGATGGCTGGTAAACCCAATAAGGTAGGTATGTTGATTAGGTCCTAACCTTATTTCTTGTTAATATTGCTTGCTTGCTAAGAGAATAAAAGAAACTTCTTTATAAAAGACTCAAACTAATGGTCCATGTGACCAAACCATACAAAGAAGGTTTCATCTTATCTAGTATATTCGAGTTGTATAGTTGTGCTATGCTTGTGAAAGATTTATGCTAGCAAAATATATTGGGTGATTGAGATTCCCTTCCCCAGGTTGTGCAAGAACTACTCCTAAGGTTTCTAAGGTTGCATATAGCGAATTGAGTGCAAGAAAACCTAGCATTACGCTATTACGTATATAATAAAACTATTTTGATTGGATGCAATTTAGAAACAATTTTGTATGTTGGGAAACTTCACTCGTGCTACTAAAAGGGGGAAGGTCCAATAAAGTCATCAGAGAGGAGTCATGTAGTGGCTCAAACTTGGACTTCATAAAATTACATTTAAACAATAATTTGTCAGAACTAGGAACTTGGAATTTTGGAGAAGTCGAGGCTACAATGAGAAGAAGACAACACAGGAGACTTTCGAAGACGTCGAGGCTGCAACAAGAAGATAAGCAGGAGGCCAAGGATGCCTCGAATTACAAATTACCTGCAAAACAAAAAAAACTATAAAATTAAAATAACAGAATGATAGAAAAAAAATAAAAAAAAATCACCAAGGAATAATATTGAACCCTAGGAATAAACCCAAGCCAATAATAAACCCAAATGATTAATACTAGAAACCCAAGGGATTGTGATCCCAAAAGGATAATATTAAACTCGAGGGATTAATATTATAAACCCAAGGTATATATTTATAACATAAATATTATAAACCCTAAAATAGACATGGTTGACCATGGTTCATTTTCATGTTGAGAGAGCCCTTGCCACAATGTTACCATTGAACATGGTTACTCATGCTTGACCATGATCAATTTTTAGATCAAGACAAAATTCATTATAATGCGACGTTGACCAGGGTTGAGCATGGTTTGTTTTCATATGGATATAATCTATGTCACAATGTGAAATTGGACCATAGTAGACCGTTATTCACCATTATTGACCATTATTTATTTTATATAGTTGTTGACCATGGATGACCATATAATTTTTCTAATATATTAAAAGTTATATTTAAAACTAAAATATAATTCACATATGACATAATAATAACATTTAATTATTATTAATAATATGTATTTATCTCTACCATTATGTTATTGTTCATAATTATTATATATTTATTAATATAAGTGTCAATATATTTTATATATTTACTTAGTCTATATTAATAATATAGACTATATATTGAGCTAAACTATATTATAGTATTACTTGGAAATTATATATATATATATAAAGGGAATAAGTTGAATAAATATTTTAATATATTAACAATATTCCATTAATTATAACAAAATTCTTTTATTATTGTAATAATATATTTATTTTTATATTAATATTAATATTATTAATAACATTATTACTAACATTTCATATGTTTTTGTTATCAATAACCTAATATAATATGTATTATAATATAAATTTAAATATGTAGCATACTATAAATTTAAAGGATCAATAAACTAAAAAATTCAATATTAAAAACATATGAGATTAATAAATCTTAACAATTAATATTTTAAACTTAAGGAAATAATAAACCCAAAATTTTAATATTATAAACCCATGAAATTAGTAAACCCAAAAATAAAATAAAATAAATCATTAATGATAATAATTAATTAAACTATTCCAAAAATACTATTAATAAGTTTATAGAAATATTAATAATAATTAAAATTTATAATAATATTAATATTATTAATTTTATAATAATAATAATAATAATAATATATGAATAACAATTTTAATTATTGTGCATAATATTTTTTATTGATAATTTGTTATTATTATAATAAATATGAATAATAATAAGAAGTTATATAAATACTTTATTATATTACCAATATTGCATTAATTATAAAATTAATATTTTATTAATGTAATAATATACTATGTAACAATTTATTTTGATATTAATATTAATATTCTTAATAACATTATTACTAATATTTAATATGATTTTGCTCTTAATAATATAATATAATATAATTTAATAATGTGATTGATATGTAATTATATTATTAATGTAATAATATACTGTGTAAAAATTTATTTTTATATTAATATTAATATTTTAATAACATTATTACTAATTTTTAATATGTTTTTGCTATTAATAACCTAATATAATAATATAATATAATATGTAATATAATTTAATAATGTGGTTGATATGTAATATGTTTTTGCTATTAATAATATAATATAATGTGTAATGTAATTTAATAATGTGATTGATATAATAATATAATATAATATGCAATATAATTTAATAATGTGGCTGATATGTAATATAATATAGTAGGTAGTAATGTTAAAATATAAATATTATTAGAAAGATTAAATATAATAATTATAAATATAAAATTTTATAGTTAAAAGTATTTGAAATTAATTTATTTAAATTAAATATACTTATCTACAGTTCACTTTCCGTTTATCCAAGGTAATATACATAAAATCATGAGGATTCTAAAGAAACATAATGTTTCCTCAATCTTCAAGCCCTGCCGCACCATTCGGAGTTCGCTTAGATTGGTTAAGGACCCGATTTTACTTAAGGATGGTAAGGGTGCTTACTTGATTCCGTGCTCTTGTGGGACCCCTTACATAGGTGAAATTCGTCGATCAATTAATCAAAGAATTGATGAACATGTCGTTGACCTTAAACATAGTAGATCACACTCATCTGCCCTAGCAGAGCATGCTAATAAGACAAATCATCACATTTGCATTGAATATGCTAAGGTTATTTCGAGGATTGACAATTTCCACCACCGCAAGTTGAGAGAAGCCCTGGAAATTGAAAAGAGGTCAGTTAACCTCAACATGTATGATGGGTGGATTGTTAGCAAATGTTGGATTCCTACCCTTCATTCCTAGTTTTTGTTTTCCCCCTTATTGTTTCCTCTGTTTTGGCTCTCGGTTTCTCTCCTTTTTTTTTTCCTAACTTTGTAAAATTTCCAATAAGTTAAATGGAGTAACTATTTTAATGAGATTTGAATTACATAACATAGAGTTATTAATATATAACATATTATTAAAGATAAAATAAATATATAAAATTCAAACTATAATTGTTATTATTTATTTATTTATATTTTAATTAAACATTTAATTTATTCGTTAAATAAATAAATAGAAATAAAAACAAAACAAAACAAAATAAAATAATTATTTAAAAAAAATAGAAAAAATATATATATAAATAGTAAAAATTTAATTTATTCTTCAAAAATATTTTAAATGATTATTATTTTTATTAGAAATAAAAATAAATATATAAAATTCAAATTATAAACATTAAACATTTAAGTTATTCTTTAAAAAACAAAAAAATAGATAAATAAATTATTCTTATTTTGATTTTATTTCCTATTTTAGTCAAACTAGCTATTAATTTACAAACGGCTAGTTGGAGCTTTACTTTTCTATTTAAAAGGGTTACCTGATCAGATTTTTCATCTTGTCCTGATGATGAACCACATTGGCTGGTTCGAAATGTGTCGACCAAATTTACTTTGATGTGATTTTCATTGAAAGATTTTACTCACAATGTTTAATTGTGATTATTTATGTTTAATTAATTACAATAATCATATTAATTTTATTTTAAATCTAAATAGTTTAAAGCATATATGAATTGTATGAAGATAACAAGTTTAATATTTAGATTTATTTTTATGTTGGTTTATAAAATTGACTTATAAATTTAAGGTTTATAATATAGAAGTGTCGTCATACATGTAATTTTATTAATAATGGGAAAATAAATTACATATGACTTGCAAGAGTTTACACACGTAAACTTCAACACACCTACAATTAGGAAAAATAGCCTATTTATAAGCTACATGTCCTAACTTAATCTAGTTATGGACCGCTTGAGAAAACAAAAAGTGCCCATTTACAATAAAGACCTTCTAACTTATCTACTAACTTTATTCCTAATTTAGAGCCTAAGATATGACACTATTCTAGAGTCCTATCTTTTCTAACAATATTCTATTTCTAAATGTCTCTAATATTTATTAAATATTTTAATTTAATAAATATTTATCCTAACTTTAAATTTTGATATTTGCATCATCTAAAATTCCCCCCTATGATCCAAAGATACATTACAACATATACCAAGTTCATCCATGAACTTAGTAAATTTTATTCTGCCAAGAGTTTTGGTGAAGATATTGAAGGTCTGATCTTTTGAAGGACAATAAATCGACTTGATGACATCCTTTGCAATGAGTGATCTGATATGATGATACTTGGTGTCTACATGCTTTGTCTTTGAATGAAAAATTGGATTCTTGGCAAGCTTTATTGCTGACTCGTTATCGATGAATAACGAATTAGCTTATGCTGGAGGAATTACGATGTCCTGTAAAACTCTACGCAACCAAACATTCTCACATGTTTCTTCCCATGCTGATATGTACTCTTCTTCTGCTGAAGAAGTGGCCATTGTAGCTTGCTTCTTGCAACTCCAGGACATTGCAGCTGATCCCATGTTCATTAAATAACTTGAGGTTGATTCCCTATCATTAATACTGCCAGCAAAGTTGGCATCTAAAAACCCACCAAGTACAAAATTTTTAGTCTTTTTGTAAAGAAGACCAAAATATTTTGTTCCTTGGATATAATTAAGAACTCTTTTGGCTGCATTCCAGTGGTTGTCTCGTGCTTCCTGCATAAAGTGGGAAAGAATACTGACAACATAAGAAATATGTCATCGATTAGTTGTCAGATAAATCAGGCTTCCAATCAATTGTCGATAAGTAGTGCTATCCACCATTTCCCCCCCTTCAAATTTTGAAATTTTCAAGTTTTGTTCCATGGGGGTAAGAACAGGCTTGCAATCCTGCATTCCAAATCACTGAAGAACTTCTGCTGCATACTTACTCTAATAAATGAAGATATTATGTGGACATTAGAATAATTTAGCTCCAAATATAGTAGTGAAGTAGTCCCAAATCTGTCATCTTAAAACTTGCATGTAACTCTTTTTTCACCTATGCAATGTGATCATCATTGTTTCGAGTGATAATCAAATCATCTACATACATAACTAGAATCACCATATTTTTACCTTGTTGGCATACATACAAGGTATCATCAAATTCACTTCGTTGAAAGCCAACTTTTTGAAGGTATTTGTCCATTTTGGCATACCAAGCTCGGGGAGCTTGTTTTAACCCATATAAAGCCTTTATCAATTTGCAGACTTTATGTTCCTGTCCTTCAATTTCAAAACCTAGTGGTTGTGTCATATACAATTCTTCCTGTAAATCTCTGTTGAGGAAAGCACTTTTTACATCTATCTAATGAGCTTTCCATCCTTGTTGAGCTGCTAAGGCAAGTGTGAGTCAAATGGTGTTCCATTTATCTGTAGGAGCAAACTTTTCCTCATAATCAATCCCTTCTTGCTACACAAAACCCTTAGCAACAAGTATTTCTTTATACTTGTCCATATCTCCTTTTTTATTTTACTTAATTCAGTAAATCCATTTGCATCCTATGGGTTTAACGTTCTGAGGAAAATCAACAAGTTTCCAAGTGTTGTTCTTGAGAACTGCCCGATATTCATTCAAACATAGCCTGTTGCCATTCTTTATGTTTTACTTCCTCTCGATAAGTAGAAGGTTCAGTAAAATCATTCGCTATCAAGGAAAAATTACCTTCACTTCTTTGTGATCCCCTTGTTCCTGTTTTATTCTATTCATTAGGCCTTACATCTTTCAAACCCTCAAGAAAAATTTGACTTCCTAAGGGAACTGAGGAATCTCTTTGTTAAAATACCTTTGTTACAAGCTTGGGGGATGTACCTATATACGCAAAAACCCTGAAGGAATACTACTTTAAGAAACCAGGGGGGAAACCTAAGGATCCATTAATCATTCATGTAATGGGTAGACTATCCGATATCATGTTAGGAAAGATCATTCCTGTAAAATATAGAGACCTTGTGAACCCAATTCTAATAGTACATATTAATGGGTTTGAAATCCCAAATATACTAGTATATTTGGGAGCTGCCATAAACATTATCACTGCTAAAACAATGAACACATTAGGACTTGGAAATGTTAAACCAACCCCTACTATCCTGGAACTTGCAGACAAATCCACAATTAAACCAGTGGGGAAATTAGAGGATGTGATCATTTCAATAGACTCATGGCATTACCCTGTGGACCTCCTCATATTACAGACCCGATATTCAGTAGGTGGTCACCCATTGATACTAGGAAGACCCTGACTTGCAACTGCAGATGCCTACATAACGTGCCGATCTGGGCATATGATCATATCAAATGGGACAGTTACAAGGAATCTTAAGCTTTATCCTCCTGCAGAACCGAGCCCATCTCAAAAATAATTACCCAATTAGAAACCTCTACCTATAGAAGAGCCTAAACCTAAAAATGAAGATGTTAGACCAGTCCTCACTATTGGCCAGGCCCTTCAATTCAAGACATAAAATGAGGACGATGCTATCAACACCTTCCTTAATGATTCCAATTTTGTTTCCGATTCAACTCAACATATTCTAGAATCTACTATGAGATATGAGACACAAGAAAATATTGCACCAGAAGATGAAAATGAAGACATTCCATTAACCTCATCCCATGATAGTATTCTAATTGAGATTGAACCAGGGAAAACACTTAATATCAACCCAAACCTGTCTGAATCCCAGAAAAAACAGCTTCTGAAAGTCCTTCAATATCAGCAGGAAGATTTTTCTTGGGACTATACTGATATGAAGGGGATCCCTGCCAATCTATGTACTCATCATATGTATATTAAAGAATATTTCCACCCTGTAAGACAACCTCAATGGAGGATGAACCCTACTCTCAAAAAAATTGTGAAGGAATAATTACAAAAAATATTGGATGTAGGATTCATTTACCCCATCTCAGATAGCCAATGGGTATCTCTGCTAGTTATTTTTCCCAAAAATAATGGTAAATGGAGGACCTGTATAGACTACAGGAAACTAAATAAGGGAACAAAAAAAGACCATTTCCCTTTGCCATTCATTGACCAAGTCCTGGATACCTTTGCCGGGAAGAAGTTATTTTCCTTCCTAGATGGATTAAGTGGATATAACCAGATCTATATAGCCCCAGAAGAAAAATATAAAACAAATTTCACATGCCCCTAGGGAACCTTTGCATATAGAGTCCTCCCATTTGGCCTGTGTAATGCTCTTGCTACCTTCCAGAGGATAATCTTGGGAATATTTTCTGATTTAGTCGATGATAGTGTTGAGATCTATATGGATGATTTTAATCCATATGGGAACTCATTTGAGGAAGGGTTGGAAAATTTGGAGAAAGTACTCAAAATATGTAAGTAGAATCATGTATCTCTGAGTACAGTCAAATGCCATATGATGAGGGAGGAAGGAGTAGTATTGGGAAATTTTCTCTCAGTTGCTAGAATTCAAGTTGATCCGGCTAAATTAGAGGTAATATTACACTTCCCAGTACCCAAAACACCCATATAAGTACGCAGCTTTATTGGTTGTGCTAGTTACTACAGATGCTTTATATAAAATTTTGCTAAAATAACACACCCATTGTTTCAATTGCTAACAAAAGATGCAGAATTTTTGTGGACTGAATGTTGCGAGACAACTTTCATGAAAATTAAGGGGCTGGTGTGCACAACTCCAATCCTCTGAGGACCTGATGGGAATTACCATTTCACATACATACCAATGCTTCTCAGACAACATTAGGGGTTGTTTTAGGACAACAGATGGAAAAAACACCATATGCAATTTACTATGTCAGCAAGAACTTAATTCCTGTTGAATTAAATTACACGGTGACAGAAAAAGAATTCCTAGCTATCATTTATGTTGTCAATAAGTTCTGACACTACATCACCTAGTATTCTACTGTTGTCCATATTGATCACGCAAAAATTAGGTATTTGATGAATAAACCTATTACTCCCAGCCGTATTACAAGATGGTTACTACTGCTTCAAGAATTTGATATTACAATAATAGACAAGCCAGGAAAAGATAATGTAGTGCCTGATTTCCTATCTAGAATGGATAACAATGATGAATGCACACCTGTAGAAGATAGTTTTCCATATGAACATCTTTTTTCAGTTTCTACTAAACCTCCGTGGTATGCAGATATTTCTAACTATCTTGCTACAAGGAAAGTGCCTCCTCATTTGTCATACAGGGAACAACAGAAAATTATTCATCACAGTGCTTGATATTCTTGGATGGCAGGGTACCTTTTTCACACAGGAGTGGATAAGCAGATTAGAAGTTGTGTGTCTGAGGATGATATTTATGAGATATTGAAAGCTTCTCATGATGGCCCTTGTGGAGGGTATTTTCCAGACAAAAGAACAAGCCATAAGTTGCTACAAATGGGATATTACTAGCCTTATATCTTTCGTGATGCACATAATTATGTTAGGAGGTGTGATAGTTGCCAACGTATGAGGCATCATGGTCAAGTTGAGGAAATTCCTTTGCAGGCACAGGTAGTCCTCGAGCCTTTTGAGAAATGGGCTATTGACTTCGTTGGACCCTTTAACCCACCCTCCCACCAAAAATTCCACATCTTGGTCTGTACTGATTACATGACTATGTGGGTGGAAGTCAAAGCTGTTGCGAAAGCAACAGAGCAGGTGGTATCAGATTTTATATTCGAAGAAATTTTTGCTAGTTATGGTACTCCAAGAGAGATTGTTTTAGATGGAGGAGCATAATTCACTCACACATGATAGCAAAGCTCATGCAAAAATATGGGGTCAAGCATAGAGTGACATATCCATACCACCCCTAGGCGAATGGACAAGTGGAAAGCACAAGCAAGACATTGGAAAACATCTTGAAAAAAGTTGTGGCTTACCATCATCGGGATTGGGCTTAGAAGCTGGATGAAGCTCTCTAGGCGTACAGAAAAACATGGCAAAATGAAACTGATTTTTCACCATTTGAGCTAGTTTATGGGAAATCCTTGTTGTTTCCAATAGAATTTGAAATCAGTATGCTCAGAACAGCTCTTGAAGTTGGTTTGGATCTGTCAAATGCCCAGAAACACCGACTGGCCTAGCTCAATGAACTAGATCAAATCCGTTCAATGGTTGTCCAGAGAACTACTGCTATTTAACATTAGAGAATGAAATGTCATGATACATTTATTAAAAATAAGGTGTTTCAAATTGGAGATTGGGCACTACTTTATGACTCCCTCTTTAAGGATTTTAAAGGAAAGCTTTGCACTCGTTGGATGGGACCTTACGAGGTGGACACTATATTTGATAATGGAATAGTCAGGCTAGTCACAATTGATGATACACGTGCTTCATTTATAGTCAATGGACATCGCCTGAGATTATACCACCGCCCGGCCTCTAAGGATGCTTTTATCAAACACCTCTCTGAGAAATTTGGTTTGAAGGTTATCAGTGCAGAGAACTCTTCCTCTGCATCTTTGCTGTAAATAAATAAATAAATATATATATATATATATATATATATATATATATATATATATATATATATATATATATATATATATATAATAAAAGAAAAAATAATTATGTTTTATTTTGCTGTATTTTTGCAGGAGTTACTACTAAGGAGTAAAAATCAAAGAAAATTTTCCAAAGTATCAGTTTCTACTACTCATGGTGCTGTTACTTAGCTGCTCCTACTCATGGTGTTGTTACTCGGTTGCTGCTACTCGTGCTATTGTTACTCGGTTACTGCTACTCATGGTGTTGTTACTCAGTTGCTGCTACTCATGGTGCTGTTACTCGATTGTTGCTACTCATGGTGTTGTTACTCGAGTGCTGGTACTGGTGATGTTGTTACACTGGACGCTGCTACTTGATGTTGTTACTCCAGATGCTGCTACACTAGACGCTGTTACTCATACTGCTGTTACTCCGATGCTGCTACTCACACTGTTGTTACTCTAGATGTCGCTACGCCGGATGCTGTTACTCGTACTGCTATTACTTTGATGTTGCTACTCGCAATGTTGTTACTCTAGATGCTACTACACCGGATGTTGTTACTCATATTTTTTTTACTTTGATGTTGCTACTTGCACTGTTGTTACTCCAAATGCTGTTACACCAGATCTTACTACACCAGATGATGTTACTCGTACTTCTGCTACTCGCAATGATGTTACTCACGTTGTTGTTTCTCCAGATGCTGTTACTCGCACTGTTGTTACTCCAGTGCTTCTACTCGATGCTGTTACACTGGATGATGTTACTATAGATACTGCTACTCGTACTCTTGTTACTCCATCCGCATCATTACTGCGTTGTCATCCTACCAACCGTCACATCATCCAGGTAGCCTATCACGTATGCCTCCATGTGAATTTTACCGATTTAATTAAATATCACATATGAAGATTTTAATACCGCGAATGATGAAAATTTAAGTTGGGGGGGGGGGGTACCGCAATAGTCAAGGATGACGTAATAATTGACTCATAAATCATTATGAAATTCTTTGCGTAGGTACACCTTACGATCCCCATAAAAAATTGGTATAATCATTCAATACGTATTGGGATCTATAATATGTCTTTTCCACTCCATATGAAATAATTATTATTTTTATTCATCACACTTGCTATATTTCTTTTATGATTTTTCTTGGTTTCCGAGAATTACCGTCCGTATTTACCATTACCACCTTTCATTTTCACCATGATGTTTCTTCGAATTTGGTATCCACCACCTCGCCCAGTGGTCTGTTGTTACATGAAGTGTTGCTACAAGTCTGCACAGTATGGGTGGGTTGGCTGTGCGGCATGAACCTGAAAACATAGCTTCATCGCGCAGCAATCCAGACGTATGGAAAATCTTTGTTGATGTAGGGTGGGATACCTACTTTGACAGATTGCAGGGATTTGAAGAAGGAATCATAATGGAGTTTGCACTCAATTTAGAGGAGAACTACTCGCGGGTCAGAGGTTTGGAAGTTCCTGTAACATAAGAGGTAATCACAAAGGGTAGCAGGAAGAGACAGTAGCGGCAGAAATGGTTTTCTCAGAAATTGTCTCTCCCAGAATTTCCCAAATTGTTCTTACAGGCAGGGGAAAGTGTCGTTCAAATGGGCAGAGGATATGAGTGCAAGGCTATGCTGTATCCTTGGAACGAAGTTGCAGGTTTTGTGATAAAATACATAACTTCCGAACGCCGGGCCACAACCCTGTTCAAGTGTCATTTTAAAATTTTAAAGAACCTTAGATTTCCACAGGCTTAGGTGCATGCCTTGAACATGCCCTTCTTCCTATTGAAAAATCTGTAGCATATGGCACAGGATGATCATCGTTCTCGTCGAATGCCGCTAGTGATTTCCAACCACGGATTGGTGCGATTATTGGTCATGAATGCAATAAAAATGCTTAGGGTCTCCTGGGTGGAACTCTGTGGGTCCTCAGAAGAAGAGGTAGCATCCATTATTACTGCTATAGAAGAGGAACCAATTTGTCTAGCTATTTTGGCAGAAGAAGAACATTCAGAAGGAATTGACTAAGAGGAACTCGAGGAAATGGAAATGGAAGTTGATTAGGAGGAACCCAAAGAAGTGGAAATTATGGTTAATCAGGAGGAACCTAAAGAAATGAGAATGGAGGAGGTAATTAGCAACACAGCCAAGGCTGCCACACAAGAACCATCCTCACTTGAAGAACCAACAGATGAAGAGATTATGGACATCGTGCAGCAAATTGGAGCTGTCATATAGTCGTCGAATTTTGTGAATGAAGAATAAGGGAGTGAAATGGAAGACATAGAAATGGAAGTGATGTTGTTTTGAAAGAAACAACATCATCTTCCAAAGAAAATATGAATGTTGATATGAGTGGGGGTGTTACACAAGAATCACCCCCAATTCGGCTAGAATCGGAGGAGTCAACCTGCAAAATCGACGATGTTCCTCAAGAACTGGTACCAACTATGGAAAATGAGGCAATTCATGAGGAATAAGAAGGTAGATAAGGAATGAAACAGGAGGTCGATATTGTCCCACAAGAATCAGTATCGACACTAGAAGAAGAAATGGTGAAAAAAGAGCGAGAGGATAGAAGGGAAACAAGCTACGGAATATATGTTTCTCCATAAGAACCAACATCGACATCAGTTGAGGTAATAATGCGTGAAGTTATGGTTCAAGATGAAAATGAGGATGATGAGTCTGTCCCCCACTCTCCATTCTAGTCCATGATCCCTAGAGGGGCGAGTGGATTATGGTCACCGAAACGATTAACAGAGGAAGTAGATGTCCCACCAGTTCTTAAATTTGTTGACACAGCCAATATTGGCGTGGTCACTACCGAACCTCTGTTGGAGCACTTAGAGGCTCATGAAGAAGATAGAACTTCTGTGGAGACACTAGAACATAGAGTGGTCATTTAAAATTTTGACTAGACGACAGGAGTCCTCGAAGGGTATATAGAGAAAGAAGCCCCTGGAGATAGGGAGCCTAGCCAGAAAGGCTTAATGAGAGAATCCATTGAGAATACTAGCAGCATTCTGCCACCTCCTGAGCTTGCCACAGGCCCAGAAACTGAATTTATTTTTAAACAAGAATGGATTGAACAGTGTGAGAAAAGAAGGATACCTCTCAAAAAGAGGTATTAGCTGCAGTTTAGTGAAACCATTAAACTAAAAAGGGAGGTTCAGGATTTGAAAAGGCAAGTTTCCCGACTGAAAAAGAAGGTAAAAATCTACAAATGGAGGGCAATAAAGCCAAAATTCGAGGTCTCCTCTGTAGCTACCCAGACCAACCCAATTGAAGAGTTATTTGAAGGATGAGAATTTATATTGGCCGTTGAAATCCAGAAGTGGCAGTGTGCTGCGAGTAACCATAAAAAGGTAACAGCTCGGGCTCAAGAACAGGCTGCCAGAGTCGTCACAGGGTACATGGATAAGTTATATAAGGCACAACTTAAGCAAGCTAAACAGAACGCCAGAATAGAAGAATTGGAAGAACAAGTGCAGCTGCTGTAAACAGATAAGGAGAGTATGTTCTCCCTGGCACAGTAGGTAATGGCCTGCAGACCTCCTGCACATAGCTATGCCTTATTCCTTTATGAGAAATTTCTTTTCCTTTTGTCTTGAAAGTATATATAAGGATATTTTGTACGAAATCGAGGATCCCATTCAATTTCTCCATATTTTAAAAATTCACAATATCATAGGACATCACTTAATGTGTGAGCTCTACATGCATGGGTATTTATTAATGCATGATGAGTCCTTTAACCTTGTTCCATTCATGGGGGACATCCATTTAAGAGCTTTCACCTCTTATACCATCAATCAGATTAAGTGGAGAGAGGCCTAGGATACATTTGAAGAAAACCAAGTTGGGAGGCCATTAATGATGAGGAAAGAACATGGCCAGTCCTCAAACATTTATAGAAATAATTATACATTTTTACAGATTGAGGTCCATAAAGAACACATGTTGGTAACCCAGAAATGGTGTGCTGACCTATGTGTCGGCCAAATTACGATGTTCTGTAAGGAAGTGCTAGACAGTTGTCAGAAAAGGTGGATGTTGTCGTCCTTAGCCATCAGAGAACGAGAACCATTTGGGGCACCTAAATTTGCACAAGATTTAGAGAGAATGCCAGGTTTCATGGCATGCATTCATACCTATGGGGTCAAATGGATGGGATTTAGGTTTCAATTTCCCCTTATCTGGTTGCCAACCGAGCAATATACTCCTGCATACAATGTCGATCCAGACTGGTGGAAGGATGTTGTTTTGACACAGGGATATAAGCCACCAGGGACAGAAATGGCTGAAGAGTATGACCTCGTACAACTTCATGTTGATCATAGTCAGTACAATTTGGATCTAAGGAGACGACAAGCTGCATGAGGACATGTAGATAGACCAGTTGTGGGGAGATGTTGGGTACCGAATTTGTATACTTTCCTCTCCCATTTTACCCTATATTTCTATCTCTTTCTACCACTATTATTCTTTAATGCATGAGGTAAAACCCTTTTCCTTATATTTCATGGGATATTTGATTATTGAAGTAATTTTCATGGAGGTTTTACCTTTTTACATATTAACTCCAATATTTCTATAGATTCGGCCAAAACAGGAGCGTTGTAGCCATGAGTCAAAGAACAACCTATCATCCCTAGCGCTATCCTCATTTTCTGTTACAGCGTAACAACTTATGTTTATATCAGCACCATTTCAGGCCTTTTTACTGTTTCTTTATGGGAAACTAGGTTTTCGTTGTAACAAAATGTATTTTTGTGATTATGGAGTTGCTGAAGGGAATCGGGCATTCTAGGACATTTGTATAAAGAGTCCTGCAGGCTATGAATCAGGGTTAAGCCATTTTACATACATATCTTGTAACAAATCTATTATTTCATTAATTGAATTCACAACATCTTGTTATTTCTTCTATAATTCGTGAGTTTACTGCAACCATGATCAGAGAGTTGGGCCCACTCTTCTGATCAGGTGCTTCGTTTTCCTTTCTTGCACTTTTTTTATGATTTAGTGTGATTTTATTACTGCTATTACAGTTAATATTTAATTTTTTTGAATGTCCTTCAATTCTGAAATTTACTTAATTACTATTACTGTGGTCCATGTGTTATGGATTTAAACTTGTGATCTACAACAGGTCATGTGCTTGTGTCTACATATACTTTTCCGTTAGTATTGAAATAAATAATGCCCTCGGGTTGATAATTTATGTGGAAAAAGGGTTGAACATTGTTCATACCTGGACACCAACACAATAGTTCCTCGTTCATAATGGTTCAGGGTGTGCCACCTTGTGCACAAGCTGTTGCGCCGCAGTATCACAGGACTACACCCAACTCCTGAGAAATTCTAAGGCACCAGGAACTTAGACATTAGGTCTCATATTGAGAGCAAGAAAGTTCCCTTCACCTCGAAAAATGTAGAATCATATAGTAGCCATAGGACAGAGTAGTAGTCATGAGACCAACCTCGAGAGCAGGTGCTGAGGTCCAATCGTGAGTAGTAGGAAGAAACCAAATGGGAATTTTGGCACGAGGTATTCTGGAGGGTACCTGCGTACATAAAAACAAAAGAGAACCAAACTTAGAGATGAATAATTAGAGGAAAAGTAAGAAAATTATTACAATATGTGTTGGGAAATTGGCTAAAACCATATTATCTGTAAGATGCTGGCAAGAGCCTTCTTCTCCTCGCATCCCTTGTAACAACACATGAAACCCTCAATGCAGATAACACAAAATAAAAGAAACAAGGAAATACAAAAGGTAAATGTTCTGATGAAAATTCATATTGTACCTTAGAGGGTTCTTGGAAGGGATTTCTTGGTTAATGTAGAGACTCTCCCTTGTAAAGTCCATAACCCTCTGAGTCACTACACCCGGAGGCATTCAGGAAGTCATCCAGAGGCCACAATCTCCACCAGACAGGCAAGGGAAAACCTTTGAAAAGCCTGAGGGATGATTAATATGCCCTTACCGAGGCACAATGAGGGTGTCTAAGTTCCTTGAAGAGGAAAAGAGTACACATTGTGTTCAGGGTGAAAGTGACCCCAAGGGAGAACCTGAAAAGAGTATATCACATATATACTTAATTAAATCACTAAGAATAGATGATTGAGTATGGCGAATAGGTAAACTAGGTGTTACAAAACGTATGCAAGTGACCTCGTGATATTTATCAGAGATTACCTAAGTAGTAGATGATAGTGCAAGGTTGGGGGATTCAACTATAAATATGTAACAATAGTATAATGACCATACCACACTTAGATGTTGAATGGTGTCCACCATACCAAAGCTAATAACTAGAGAGATAAACTTAAAGAATACATATGGAAAATACCCACCATAAACCATGATATTTAAACCCTATAAATCAATTCTAACTGAGGGTTCGACATAGGAATGCAACGAATAAATGAATTGGTAAAAGAAAATGATTGGATTTAAATGGATGGGAGAATAGCATTTAGATCGATTCGTTAACCACCCTATAATATTCCTTGGTCCATCTACACCCTCCATTGCATCTGACAAGCCATTTTACTTTGAGGTACCTTGGGTGGTAGAGGAACAATTGGAAATAGATTAACGAAGGTAGGGAGGTTGTACATGGTCATCCAGGAGCTTGGATGCAATAGAATAATAGTTGGGCTATACCATCCAGGAGAGGATTCCAGAAGATGGGTGTAAACATTAACCTATGTTGTGCAGAAATAAGCAGTGCACATTTATCCTATGATCCATTAGGGAGAGAAATTAATGCGTGAGTAAATAGAATTGATGTAATACCTATAATCTATTCCTACCCATGCCTAAACCCCATATGCATTGGGTTATCTATATATATATATATATATATATATATATATATATATATATATATATTAATGTAAGTGGAGAGTAAAATTTTAATGGTCCTACACTGGTAAAATAAAAACGTAGACCATGGCCATGCTTAAACAACCATGCAAAGGGGTAAAGGTGAAGGGAGTAGTATTATCTAAGACAACAATGTCAAGGCCATATATAGTAAAGGAAATCCCTAAACCATTGTATCTATTGCAACCAAATCAAATTAGTGATTGCGTAGAGATGGAAAAAGGCAGAGGTAGCTATAAGCAGGTTCCTTGTGCACCCAACCCTCTTCCATTTGCATGGATTTTTTTTTTTTGTGTTCATGACAATTAGTCGTAGGGATATTGATCTCTTAGGTTTATAATTTTTATCCCTTGGGTTTATTAATATGTTTGGTTTATAATATTAACAATCCATATAGTTTATTAATCCCTTAGATTTATAATATCGATAATCATATGGGTTTATTAATCCCTTGGGTTTAAAATATTAATTCTTAGGTTTTGTTAATTCTTTGTGTTTTTAATATTAATCCCTTTGGTTTGTTGAGCCATTTGGTTTATAATATCTATCCCTTGGGGTTTATAATTCATTTTTTTAAATAATATTAAACCATTATGCTTATAATTTAATCCCTTGGAGTTATAATATTAATAATCCCTTCAGTTTAAAATATTAATTCCTAGGCTTTATCGATTCCTTGAGTTTTAGTAATAGTTCATTGGATTTATTGATCCCTTGGGTTTATAATATTAATAATCGCTTTGGTTTGTAATACTAATCCCTTGGGTTTATTAATCTCAAGGAATTATAAGATTAATACATTGGGTTTATAAGATTAATACTTTGGGTTTATAATATTCATTGCATGGGTTTATAATATTAATAATCCATTGGTTTTATTAATCCTTTGGATTTATAACATTGATCTCTTTGTTTTATAATATTAATAATCCATTTGGTTTATAGTTCCATTGCGTTTATAATATTAATAATCCCTTGGGTTTATTATTCATTGTGTTTATAAGACTAATCCCTTGGTTTTTCTAATTCTTTATGTTGGTAATATTAATCCCTTGTGTTTTTAATATTAACCCCTTGGGTTTGTTGATCACTTAGGTTTATAATATTTATCCATTGGGTTTATAATATTACATTTTTGGGTTTATTAGTCCCTTGGGGTTATAATTTTAATAATTTATTGGGTTAATCGTTTAATCCATTGGGTTTATAATTTAATCTCTTGGGTTTATTAATCCCTTCCATTTATATGTTCACTTTACATACATTCATTATATATTATTCGATAGGGTTTAATATTGTTCTTTTGGGTTAAATATTTTTCCCATGTGTTTATAATCCATTCGATTTCGTGTATTAATATTTAGATTGGGGTTTATAATATTTATACCTTGGGTGTAATACCATTCCCTTGGGTTTTTAGTATTAATCCTTTTGTTTTATTATTCTATTGGGTTTATAATGTCAATCCCTTGGGTTTATTAATTTAAGGGTTATTATTCCTAGGGTATAATATTATTCAAAGAGTTTATAATATTAATCCTTGGATTTAATATAAATCCCCATGGTTTATAGTCATCATCAACCATGGTCGTACGCCACACTTTGATAAAGATTTTATCAATATGAAAATTAATCATTGCCACATTGTGACAAAGATGATCTACATATGAAAATCAATCATGGTTAACCATGGTCAACTATGGCGCAACATTGTACTATTACAAATATTGTCTCAATATGAAAATCACACATGGTCAACCATGTTCCAACGTCACATTCTCACAAAGGTTGTCTCAATACGAAATATTATTCATAGTGTCTATAATATTAATCCCATGGTTTAATATAAATACCTTGGGTTTATAATCATGGCCAAGCATGGTCAACCATGTTCCAATGTCACATTGTGACAAAGATTGTCTCAATATTAAAATCAAGCATTGTCAACCATGGTCAACCATCGTCCAACATTGCATTGTGACAAATATTGTTTGAATTTGAAAATCAACAATGGTAAACAATGGCCCAACGTCACATTGTGACAAAGATCGTCTCAATATGAAAATAAGCCATGGTAAACAATGGTCAAACATGTTTATCTAAAGGTTTATAATATTTATCTTAGGGTTTGCATACAATGGGTTTGTAATATTTATCCCTTGGGTTTGATATTATTCCATTAGGTTTACAATCCCTTGGGTTTTTAGTATTAATCCCTTTGGTTTATTATTTCCTTGCGATTATAATACCAATCCCTTGGGTTTATTAATCGAACAATTCTTATTCATGGGGTTTAATATTATTCACAGGGTTTATAATATTAATCCTTCAGTTTAATATACATCCCCTTTCTTTATAATCATGTTTAGCCATGATCCAATGTCAAATTTTGTGACAAATATTTTATTAATATGAAAATCAACCATGCTCCAATGTTGCATTGTGACAAAGATTTTTTGCATATGAAAATCAGTCATGGTTAACCATGGTGCAATGTCGCATTGTCCCAAAGATTTTCTCAATATGAAAATCAACCATTGTCAAACATGGTCAATAATGAAAATTTTAGGGTTTAAAATATTTATATTAAGGTTTCTATAACTTGGGTTTATAATAATAATCCCTTAGGTGTAATATTATTTCCTTGGGTTTATAATATCTTGGGTTTTAGTATTAATACGTTGGTTTTATAAATACATTACATTCAAAAAATTATTGTTTCAATATGGAATAATATTAATAGGGTTTATAATATTAATCCCATTGTTTTATATAAATTCCTTGGGTTTATAATCATGGTCAACCATGTTCCACTGTTACATTGTGACAAAGATTGTCTCAATATGAAAACCAAGCATTGTCAACCATGGTCAACCATGTTTCGACGTTGCATTGTGACAGATATTGTTTCATTATGAAAATTAACCATCGTCAACCATGTTCCAATGTCGTATTGTGAAAAATATTTCCTCAATATGAAAATGAGCCATGGTAAACTATGGTCAACGTTGTTTATTTAAGGTTTATAATATTTATCTTAGAGTTTTTATATCTTGGGTTTATAATATTTATATTAGGGTTTATAATATCTTAATCCTTTGGGTTTTTTGATTCCTTAGGTTTATAATATTGATCCCCTGGGTTTACTAATTACTTGAGTTTATAATATTAAGCTTTTGGGTTTATTAGTCACTTGAGTTTACAATATTAATAATTTCTCGGGTTTATAATTTAATCCATTTTTTTTATTATATTAATAATCCATTGGGTTTATTAATCCCTCTAATTAATACGTTCAATTTTTATTATTCGATAGGGATTCATACACCCAAGTTTTTGTTTTTTTTTTGAATATTTCTCATAGTGGTTCACGAGCACAATGTGGCCGCACACATATGTACTCGCTACATCCATGGTTGGAAAATATCGATTGACCCTCTCGAGGGGGACTAACCATCAGCCATACATGCTAGGACTAACCCCAAGGGTGTCAAGGATATTTGATCCTGTGACCACCCAATTGGAAAAGTACTTAGTAACGAGGACTAAACCAATTGAGCTATATAAACCAAAGGGATAAATATTATAAATCCAAGGCACAAATATTATACACCCAAGGTATATAAACCCTAAATTAAATATTATAAACCCTAAAATAAACATGGTTGACCATAGTTTACCATGGTTGATTTTCGTATTGAGACAATCTTTGTCAAAATGTGATGTTGGAATATGGTTAATCAAGGTTGATTTTCATATTGAAGAAATCTTTGTCACAATACAAACCAATCGTTTAATAAACCCAAGGGATTAATACTAAAAAACCAATGGATTATAAACCCAAGGGATTAATACTACACCCAAGTGATTAATATTATAAACCAAAGGTACATAAACCTTAACATAAATATTGTAAATGCTAGAATTATCATGGCTTACCATGGTGGAGCATGGTTGATTTTCATATTGATACAATCTTTGTGACAATGCGATGTTTCAACATGGTTAACCATGGTTTACAATGATTGATTTTCATATGCAGAAAATATTTGTCACAATGCAATGTTGGACCATGCTTCTTTTCATATTGATAAAATATTTGTCACAATGTGACATTGGACCATAGTTAATGATTATTATTTATATTATACCCCAAGGATTAATATTATAAACCGTAGGAATAAGAACAGTTAGTTTAATAAACCCAAGGGATTGATATTATAAACCCAAGGGAATAATAAAATAAAGAGATTAGTACTAAAAACCAAAGGGATTATAAACCCAAGGAATAAATATTATATATCCAAGGTATATAAAGCCTAATATAAATATTATAAACCCTAAAATAAACATGGTTTATCATGGTTTATCATGGTTTACCACGGTTGATTTTTATATTGAGACAATATTTGTCACAATGTGACATTGGACCATGGTTGACCATGTTTGATTTTCATATTGAAACAATTTTTTTCACAATACGATGTTGGGCCATAGTTGACCATGATTTATTTTCATATTGAAACAATCTTTGTCACAATGTGATGTTGGGCCATGGTTGACCATGGTTGACAATGCTTGATTTTCATATGGAAACAATCTTTGTCACAATGTGACATTGGAACATGGTTGACCATGATTATAAACCCAAGTGATTTATATTAAATAGTAGGATTAATATTATATATTTTCGGAATAATAATTCGTATTAGGACAATCTTTATCAAAATGCGAAGTTGGACCATGGTTGGCCATTGTTGTTTTTCATATTGAGACAATATTTGTCACAGTGTGACGTGGCACCATGGTTAACTATCATTTTTCATATGGAGATAATATTTGTCATAATGCGACGTTGGGCCATGGTTGATTTTCATATTGAGAAAATATTTGTGGAAATGTGATGTTGGACCATGGTTGACTATGAATATAAAGCAATGAGATTTATATTAGAACCAAGGATTAATATTAGATATAAACCAAGGTATTTATATTAAATAGTAGGATTAGTATTATAGATCCTCTGAAAAATATTTTGTATTGAAACACTCTTTGTTAGAATGCGACATTAGACCATGGTTGATTTTCATATTGGGACAATATTTGTAACAATGCGTGTTGCACCATGGTTGAACATGATTTATTTTCATATGGAGACAATCTTTGTCACAATGCGACATTATACCATGGTTGATTTTCATATTGAGAAAATATTTTTCACAATGTGACGCTGGACCATGGTTGACCATGATTATAAAATAAGGGGATTTATATTAGACACAAGGATTAATATTATAAACAATATGAATAATATTATACCTTATGAATGAGAACCATTAGATTAATAAATCCAGGGGATTGGCAATAAAAACCCAAGAGAATAATAAACCAAAAGGATTAATACTAAAAACCTAAGGGATTATATACCCAAGGGAATAATATTAAACCCTTGAAGGATATATTATAAACCCAAGGTATATAAACCCCAAGATAAATATTATAAACCCTAACATAAACATGGTTTACCATGATTCATTTTCATATTAAGACAATCCTTGTCACAATGCAACATAGGATGATGGTTGACCATGTTTGACCATTATTGATTGTCATATCGACACAATATTTGTTAAAGTGCGACATTTGACCATGGTTGATGAAGGTTGATTTTCATATTGACTGAAAATTTGTCACCATGTGACGTTGGACCATGGTTGACCATGTTTTATTTCACATAGCACAGTTGGGCATGCTTGAAAATGGTTGGGGAAGATTGACCATGGCTAATGAATATTGAACTTCATTTACCATGGTTGACCATGATTGACCACAGTTCAACAAGATTTATATTTTAAAGAAAATGGAATAATAAACAAAATTCAATAACAATAAAAGCCCAATGGATTATAAACCCTAGGGAATAACATTCAACCAAAGACAACAATATAAATCCAGGGTATAAAACCCTAAGATAAATATTATAAACCCTTAGATAAACATATTTTTCCATGCTTGACCACGGGTGATTATCATATTGGGACAATCTTTGTCACAATGCGACATTGGACCATGATTTACCATGGTTCAATCCTTAGATTAATAAACCTAGGGGAATGATTTTATAAACCCAAGGAAACAATAAACCCATGGGATAAATACTAAAACCCTAAGGAATTATCAACCCTGGGCAATAATATTGAACTGAAGGCATTAATATTACAAACCCAATGTATATAAACACTAAAATAAATATTATAAACCCTAAAATAAACATGGTTGACCATCGTTTATTTTTATATTGAGTCAATCCATATCACAGTGCAATGTTGGACCATGGTTGATCACACTTGACCATGATTTATTTTCATATGGAGACAATTTTTGTCATAATGAAATGTTGGACCATGGTTCACCATGATTTATTATATAAAAAATGGTCAAGCATTGTTGACCATGGCTGACCATGAGTCACTATGGCTGACCATGTTGACCATGATTGATATTATGAACCCAAGAGAATAATAAACCCTAGAGATAAATACTAAAAAACCAAAGGATTATAACCACAAGGGAACAATATTAAAGTTTAAACCCAAGGAATAATATTTAACCATAGAATTAATCCCAATCAAATAATAAACCCAAATGATTAATACTAAAAACCCAATGGATTGTGAACCCAAAAAAAAATATTAAGCCATAGAGATTAATATTATAAACCCAAGGTATTTATTTATAACATAAATATTATAAAACCTAAAATAATCATGGTTGACCATTGTTCATTTTCATGTTTAGAGAGCCCATGGTTGACCATGGTTGACCATGATTGACCCGACTCAACAAGATTTATATTTTAAAGATAAAGGAATAATAAAAACAATGCAATAATACTAAAAACCCAATGGATTATACACCCTAGTGAATGGCATTCAATCAAAGACAACAATATAAAGCCAAGGTATATAAACCCTAAGATAAACATGTTTTTCCATGCTTGACCATGGGTGATTTTCATATTGGGAAAATCTTTGTTAGAATGCGAGGTTGGACAATACTTTACCATGATTCAATCCTTAGATTAAGAAACCTAGGGGACTCATTTAATAAACCCAAGGAAACAATAAACCCACAGGATAAATACTAGAACCACAAGGAATTATGAACCCTAGGCAATAATTTGGAACCCAAGACATTATTATTATAAACCCAAGGCATATAAACACTAAAATAAATATAATAAATTTCAAAATAAACATGGTTGACCATGGTTGATTTTAATATTGAGAGAATCTGTGTCATAGTGCAACATTGGACCATGATTGATTTTCATATGGAAACATTTTTTGTCAAAATGAAATGTTGGACCATGGCTCACCATTATTGATTTTATCAAAAAATTTCGAAAATGGTTGAGCATGGTTGACGATGATTGACTATGGCTAACCATGTTGACCATGATTGATATTATGAACTCAAGGAAATAATAAACTTGAGGGATAAATACTAAAAACCCAAAGGATTATAAACCCAAGGGAACAAAATTACACCCAAGGAATAATATTGAAACCTAGGAATAAACCCAAGCCAATAATAAACCCAAATTATTAATAATAAAAACCGAAGGGATTGTGATCCCAAGAAAATAATATTAAACTTGAGGGATTAATATTATAAACCAAATGTGTATACTTATAACATAAATATTATAAACCATAAAGTAAACATGGTTGACCATGGTTCATTTTCATGTTGAGAGAGCCCTTGTCACAATGTGACCATTGGACATGGTTACTCATGCTTGACCATGATCAATTTTCATATCAAGACAAAATTCATTATAATGCGACGTTGGACCAGGGTTTAACATGGTTTGTTTTAATATAGAGATAATCTATGTCACAATGTGAAATTGGACCATAGTAGACCATTATTCACCATTATAGACCATTATTTATTTTATATATTGGTTGACCATGGATGACCATATACTTTTTTTAATATATTAAAAGTTATATTTAAAACTAAAATATAATTCACATATGGCATAGTAATAACATTTAATTATTATTAATAATATGTATTTATCTCTACCATTATGTTTTTTTTTTTCTATGTAACACTAAATCTATTAATATGTAACATAAAAGTACAAAACTGCCACTGCCTCAGCTGAGAGAGCCTGAGTGCAGGGCTTGACTGCTACGAGAAACAAGAGTTTGGACTTCCCACAAAGGGGAAACCAGTCTCTGCAAATTAAGAGTTTCTGCCATCATAAGGAAACAGACCTTTCATCCAAATAATTTAACAAAAATACAGAAAGTATAACTGACCACTTTGCAAGCAGAGGGTGAATAAACAGGAAAACCATAATTAACCTAAAAACATTGTGCATGAGAAACAAAAACCTCGAAGGGATTTTCAGACTACTGTTCATTAGTTGGAGAAGGCGGTTCTTCTACAATTCTACATCTATACTCATCGTTGCTTCCACCTTCATCAGTTGAGGGAAGCTCTTTTCCTTTGTCCTCGCCTTCCATAGTCTTGACCTGCATTGAAACATCATGGGAAATGTTTAATTGAGCCAAGGATACCTTGGCGTTTTCAGCAGAGGCAGGGTTAGGAGCATTGGGGCTATGAAATGCGACAGAGGGACCAGGGATTGTAGTCGAAGGAGGTGCAAGGCGGGTAGACTCTTCACAGATAGTGACCGTGACATATGCCGTGAGGACTGGCCTTTCAAACACACAGTCAAATTTGAACTCCGCACATTGGGAGGTTTGGCGTAGGGAAGAGGAGGAAGGAGGAGGGGGAATGAGAGGAGCAGCGGAGGGGTCGACATGAGGCGTAGAGGAGAAGACAAAGGGAGGTGAAGGACGTGCAAATGGATGAGCGATGTCAGGGGAGCGAGGCTTGCCCCTGTGAGTTCTAGTTTCCGGAATGTGGTTGCAAGGGAAATCTTCAGAGGATGAGTCCAAAGTGGGAGAAGATTGAGGGCGATAGACACGTCCACGACTGGAGCCACGGCGACATCGCATACGATGGCGCAATCTAGGCATAGAGAGAGGGAGAGGTTAATGGAACAGACAGAGGAGAAGTGATAATGGAGGGCCTGAAGAAGTGCACAAAGAATTCGAACAACAGAGCTTACTATGCGAATGGTGGAACTCAGGAACAATCTCCAAGCATCAAAGAAGCTCACATCGTCTACCTGTCTGCGTTCGAGCACTAGGTTCAGCGCAGGTGGGCGGGCAAGAACTTCAACGAAGTGCAATGGTGGTGCAAACAGAGCAATCGCCATATGGGAGACCAACATCCATACCAGGAACCGAAGAAGACCAGGTGAAATGCTCAGCGCGTCGACAGTTCGAGAGAATGACATTAATGAATCGTGGGGTGGCATATTGAATGCCCCCGTTAATGCATTTGTGGGAGGCCAGATGGCCAGCCCAAAACAACGGCCTCAGGAGGCGGTAAGGGACGAGCGTCCCATCACATGCGGGGGCATCCGCATCCGGAAATCTCTACCATTATGTTATTGTTAATAATTATTATTTATTTATTAATATAAGTGTCAATATATTTTATATATTTTTTTGGTCTATATTAATAATATAGACTATGTATTGAACTAAAATATATTATAGTATTATTTGGAAATAAATTATATATATATATATATATATATATATATATATATATATATATATGAAGACGAAGTTAAATATACATTTTAATATATTAACAATATTCCATTAATTATAACAAAATTATAACAAAATTATTTTATTATTGTAATAATATATTTATTTTTATATTAATATTAATATCATTAATAACATTATTATTAATTTTTCATAATTTTTTTTGTTATCAATAACTTAATATAATATGTAGTATAATATAAATTTAAAGAATCAACAAACTCAAAAATTCAATATGAAAAATACAAGAGATTAATAAATATTAACAATTAATATTTTAAACTTAAGAGAGTAATAAACCCAAAAGTTTAATATTCGAAACTCACGAAATTAATAAACCCAAAAATAAACAAAATAAATTATTAATGATAATAATTAATTAAACTATTCCAAAAATACTATTAATAAGTTTATAGAAATATTAATAATAATTAAAGTTTTTAGTAATATTAATATTATTAAGTTTATAATAATAATAATAATATATTGGTAACAATTATATAACATTAATATTTATTGTGCATAATATTTTTTTATTAATAATTTATCATTATTATAATAAATACGAATAATAATAAGAAGTTGCATAAATACTTTATTATATTACTAATATTGCGTTAATTATAACATTACCATTAATATTTTATTAATGTATTAATATACCATGCGACAATTTATTTTTATATTAATATTAATATTCTTAATAACATTATTACTAACTTTTAATATGTTTTTGCTATTAATAACCTAATATAATATAATATGTAATATAATTTAATAATGTGATTGATATGTAGTTATATTATTAATGTAATAATATACTCTGTAACAAGTTATTTTTATGTTAATATTAATATTCTTAATAACATTATTACTAACTTTTAATATGATTTTGCTATTAATAACCTAACATAATAATATAATATAATATGTAATATAATTTAATAATGTGGTTGATATGTAATATATTATAATATAATATAATATAATATAATATAATAGGTAATACAGAGGCAATGGCTCGGGCCCTTGAAGTGGTGGAAGGAGAGGTTACCACCGATGGAATACATGACTCATCGTTGATTGGAACAGTCAGTCAAAACCGGGTTTTATCTTCTACGATCGGTTTGGAATTTTTCCAAAAGGTTCAAGTGATACCCTGCAGAAGGCTGGGAACTTTGAGCGAGGGGAGACATTTCCATCATCAAGGGGTAAGCCATACAAAGCCATAACAGAATGTAAGATGTTATGTTTTGGCTGAGATGTCCTGTGGGAGCGGGCTGTGAGTCTTCAGGACTGGTCACTAGTGGGCAGATGGAAATTCGACAGCTTTAGCGGCTCATATCTTCTCTTTTGGTTGTCGGATTCCTGGGAGTTGTTACTAGGATACCGACCTTTGGCGATCAAACTAGAGAACGGATGGTTTTGGGTTTCATTTTATGAGGACTGAGGATCTTGAATAGGTGCACAGTAGAGTTTGGATCTCTGGTCATAGTTTCATGGCTCTCCACAGATGGAAGGTTGGGTTTCACCCTATCTGGAATGTTCCAAGTTGTCATATTGTATGGGTAAAGCTTCCAGGTTT
Organism: Pinus albicaulis; assembly: GCA_034641835.2. NCBI lineage: Eukaryota > Viridiplantae > Streptophyta > Pinopsida > Pinales > Pinaceae > Pinus > Pinus albicaulis. Next base: position 1,182,513,983 of record CM076580.1, on the reverse strand, counting down.
ACCATTGGTGTATTGGACCCCAAAGGCTCTACAAGCAATTGGAGACTGTTTGGGTTCATGCAGATATTTCGATCCAAAATGCACGGGCACCTTCGACAAGCGAATGGCCTGGTTATTAGTGGAGATGCAGGCCTTTGGGGGTCTTCCAACGAAGGTAGACTTGGAATGGGAGGGTGTGGTTCACAGATAGGTGGTGGACTACTGGAAAACACACTTTAGGTGTCACAAATGCCACGAAACTGATCATCTGTTGAGGACGTGCCCCTACTTAAAGGGTTCATTTGGCTTACAAGCTCCTTTAAAATGAACCTTGGGCAAGGAGACTGATTCTGTCGATGCTCTATCAAAGAACATCGAACATCTTTCGCCTTCTCTACCGGCAAAGACCCTCTTTGTTATTTTTGATCCTCTAGAATGAGATATTTCTTTTGCTTTGTTGGATTCTATTTTAGCATTAGAGTCTAAGGGGAAGTCATTGGTTTTGTCACCCGACCTCTTCTTGAACTCTGGATCTTAGCCCTCCTCTCCCTTTCTGACCTGCAGCTCTCAGATATGCCAGGATCAGGCTCCTCCATCCAAAGGGCTGGGTTTTCGGGACTGTGGACCTCCTCGGGTTTACTCCTCTTCTAATCCTTCTACTGTTGAATTGGTCACGCCTCCTGTAACCCACGCTCCTCTCCTCATTCCTAGAAAGGAAAATATCTTCATTGGGTCCCAAGAAGAGAAGGTTTTGTTGGTGGGTAGATGTTTCTGTCCGAAATCCTTTAATATCGAGGCAGATGAGACCGGTCTCTCGTCTCCACAAAATTCTGTAGGGAGCGATATAGAGTTTATTTTTCAAAATTCGACGGCTAAGATGGTCCCTTTAACATTGAATCGAGCCATCCCCTTTCTCCCTTGCCCACTCTATGCATTGAATAGACTAGCAACGTTACTATCCAACATGAGAAGGGTTGTCTGTAGGGTAAGCCCAAGTTTGTCAGGGTGGGTGACATCAGGGACCTTCCAGAAGATAATTTTTGTGACATTCTTGTCACTCAGGCTGTAGATAGAGTCCTTAGAGAATTGACTCCAGCTAAAACCGGTGATCCATGATCCTTTACACCTTAAACATAAGGGGTATGGGGGGTTGGGATAAGTTATTGTCTATCAAAAATTGTCTGTATGCTTCAAAGCCTGATATTTTTTTTTTCAAGAAACCATGTCTAGTGCTAAAACTACCTAAGATTTCTGTAGGAAACTTTAACTAGACTGGTTTGTGGTTGCTACAGATGTTGAAGGAATATCTGGTGGTTTAGCTATTATTTGGAACCCCGCCAGAGTGTCTTTCGGGGCTTACAGTTTCATTGGGGGCATCTTCTTATCAGGCCATTTCAGGGGATTGAAGCGGAGGATGTACTTAATGAATATCTATGCACCCTATAAAGAGAAGCAGGGTTTTTGGTCAAAAATGGAAGCTTGCGGTCTCTGGCATTGGATTACTGTTTAATGGCTAGGGATTTTAATTGCACCCTAAGAGATGGAAAGACTTGGGGGACATAGAGTAGAAGGGACCCTGCTGAATATTTTTTATTATCCCTTTTTTATTCTCACAATCTGGTGGATCTATCGCTTGAGAGGGAGGGATCGGGTAAGGGACGACCTCATAGCAAAGAGACTTGACATAGTACTGGTTAGTGAAAATATGTTACCATTGATGGGGGGCCTAAGGGTTAGGGCAGAGGATTGGATCATCTTTGATCATAGACCGCTCTAGATCTGTTGGTTTTTTGAAGCTAGAGTAAAGGGTTACCCATTTAAGTTTAATGGGGCATGGTTGGAGAACCTTGTTTTTAATTATTTGGTTAGGGAGCAGATGAATGCTAACATAGACCGGGCGGGTTTATCGAGGATGGCCTTAATGGCCTATAAGCTTAGGAACCTGAAATCGTGCATCAAAAAATGGGATAAGATGGAAAGGGCTAAGAATATGAGGGAGCTGATGGAGATCAAGGAAGAATCGTTTGTCATCATTAAAAGCGTAGAGAATGGATTACAGGAGAAGAAATGGTGGTCACAGCTAAAGAATCTTGAAGACAAAAAGAGAAGGATATTACTCATACAGGAGAAGAGGTGGCACCTAAAGAGTAGAGCGACCTCGCTTAAAGAAGGAGACAATAACACTAAGTTTTTTCATCATTATGCAAATGGCCGTAAACAGGTAAATGCAATATGGAACTTGGAAGTAAATGGACGTGTTGTAAATACTATAGAAAGCATTCAAGAAGAAGCAGTCAAACATTTTAAATCTCTTTTTGGCACTAGAGAGGAGATAAGATATGAATATCAATATAAAATGTTGGATTTGTTTCCAAGGATGGTCGGGGACTCGGAAAATATCAGACTCATGGCGCCTATTAACACTGCAAAGGTGATGTCTACCCTTAAATCTTTTCCATGTGACAAGAGTCTGGGTCCAGACGGATGGACTTCGGATTTCTTTTTGCATTTCTTCGACATTTTTCTAAAGGAAATTAAGGAGATGATATAGGAGATAAGGAATACTGGAAAATTTAGGGGTGGTATAAAATCCACCTTCATTGTTCTCATACCCATGAAAAAGGATACTCGGGGCTTCATGGATTACAGGCCAATCTCCCTGTACAATACCCTGTACAGGATAGTTTCAAAGCTGTTGGCGGATCGCCTAAAAGTAATTTTTTCACAATTCATCTCGCCAGAGCAGTTAGGCTTCCTACCTGGGAGGAGTAAACATGATGTTGTTGCAATCACACAAGAAACCATGCGCTTGATAGTTAAGAGTCCTACACTGGTAAAATAAAAACGTAGACCATGACCATGCTTAAACCACCATGCGGAGGGGTAAAGGTGAAGGGAGTAGTATTATCTAAGACAACAATGTCAAGGCCATATATAGTAAGGGAAATTCCTGAACCATTGTATCCATTGCAACCAAATCAAATTAGTAATAGCGTAGAGATGGAAAAAGGCAGAGGTAGCTATAAGCAGGATCTTTGTGCACTCAACCCTCTTCCATTTGCATGGATTTTTTTTTTTGTGTTCATGAAAATTAGTCATAGGGATATTGATCTCTTAGGTTTATAATGTTTATCCCTTGGGTTTATTGATATGTTTGGTTTATAATATTAACAATCCCTACAGTTTATTAATCCCTTAGATTTATAATATCGATAATCATATGGGTTTATTAATCCATTGGGGTTAAAATATTAATTCTTAGGTTTTGTTAATTCCATGTGCTTTTAATATTAATCCCTTTGGTTTTTTGACCCCTTTGGTTTATAATATCTATCCCTTGGGTTTATTAATTCGTTTTTTTTATAATATTAAACCATTATGTTTATAATTTAATCCCTTGGAGTTATAATATTAATAATCCCTTCAATTTAAAATATTAATTCCTAGGCTTTATCAATTCCTTGAGTTTTAGTAATAGTTCGTTGGATTTATTGATCCCTTGGGTTTATAATATTAATAATCGCTTTGGTTTGTAATACTAATCCATTGGGTTTATTAATCTCAAGGGATTATAAGATTAATGCATTTGGTTTATAAGATTAATACTTTGGGTTTATAATATTCATTGCATGGGTTTATAATATTAATAATCCATTGGTTTTATTAATCCTTTGGATTTATAACATTGATCTCTTTGGTTTATAATATTAATAATCCATTTGGTTTATAGTTCCATTGTGTTTATAATATTAATAATCCCTTGGGTTTATTATTCCATTGTGTTTATAAGACTAATCCCTTGGGTTTTCTAATTATTTATGTTGGTAATATTAATCCCTTGTGTTTTTAATATTGACCCCTTGGGTTTGTTGATCACTTAGGTTTATAATATTTATCCCTTGGGTTTATAATATTACATTTTTGGGTTTATTAGTCCCTTGGGGTTATAATTTTAATAATTTATTGGGTTAATTGTTTAATCTATTGGGTTTATAATTTAATCTCTTGGGTTTATTAATCCCTTCCATTTATATGTTCACTTTACATACATTCATTATATATTATTTGATAGGGTTTAATATTGTTCTTTTGGGTTAAATATTTTTCCCATGTGTTTATAATCCATTCGATTTCCTGTATTAATATTTAGATTGGGGTTTATAATATTTATACCTTGGGTGTAATACCATCCCTTGGGTTTTTAGTATTAATCCTTTTGTTTTATTATTATATTGGGTTTATAATGCCAATTCGTTGGGTTTATTAATTTAAGGGTTCTTATTCCTAGGGTATAATATTATTCAAAGAGTTTATAATATTAATCCTTGGCTTTAATATAAATCCCCATGGTTTATAGTCATCATCAACCATGGTCGTATGCCACACTTTGATAAAGATTTTATCAATATGAAAATTAATCATTGTCGCATTGTGACAAAAACGATCTACATATGAAAATCAATCATGGTTAACCATGTTCAACTATGGCGCAACGTCACACTATTACAAATATTGTCTCAATATGAAAATCACACATGGTCAACCATGTTCCAACGTCACATTCTCACAAAGGTTGTCTCAATACGAAATATTATTCATAGTGTCTATAATATTAATCCCACGGAGTAATATAAATACCTTGGGTTTATAATCACGGCCAAGCATTGTCAACCATGTTCCAATGTCACATTGTGAGAAAGATTTTCTCAATATTAAAATCAAGCATTGTCAACGATGGTTAACCATCGTCCAACATCGCATTGTGACAAAGATTGTTTGAATTTGAAAATCAACAATGGTAAACCATGGACAAACGTCACATTATGACGAAGATCGTCTCAATATGAAAATAAGCCATGGTAAACCATGGTCAAACATTTTTATTTAAAGGTTTATAACATTTATCTTACGGTTTTCATACATTGGGTTTATAATATTTATCCCTTGGGTTTGATATTATTCCATTAGGTTTACAATCCCTTGAGTTTTTAGTATTAATCCCTTTGGTTTATTATTCCCTTGGGATTATAATACCAAACCCTTGGGTTTATTAATCGAACAATTCTTATTCATGGGGCTTAATATTATTCACAGGGTTTATAATATTAATCTTTCAGTTTAATATACATCCCCTTTCTTTATAATCATGTTCAACCATGATCCAATGTCAAATTTTGTGACAAATATTTTATTAATATGAAAATCAACCATGCTCCAACGTTGCATTGTGACAAACATTTTTTGCATATGAAAATCAGTCATGGTCAACCATGGTGCAATGTTGCATTATCCCAAATATTTTCTCAATATGAAAATCAAACATGATTAAACATGATCAAAAATGATAATTTTAGGGTTTAAAATATTTATCTTAGGATTTCTATAACTTGGGTTTATAATATTATTCCCTTAAGTGTAATATTATTCCCTTAGGTTTATAATATCTTAGGTTTTTAATATTAATCAGTTGGATTTATAAATACGTTACATTGAAACAATCATGAAACAATGATTGTTTCAATGTGGAATAATATGATATGAGCTACAATATATATACCAAATTGCAAACGAGACGATCCTACGCATTTGAATCCCCCAAGGACGAGTTCCACCAATCGTACGATTTGTGTTACTATATCTGATTCTTGCAGCGTCTCCTTGGACACACGGAGAAGAACTCATCCTCTCCTTCTCCATGAGATGTGGCTCAGAGTATGGAATAAATTAAGGAGAGCCCTGCTTCAAGTGCTACACTAATTAGATCAACATTCTTCGCGGTTTCACCATCCTCCTCCTTTTTCACCATTCTTGCCCTACATTTAGCAGTTATAGCTACATGGTGCAGGTAATGCAAACGAGAGATGCAAAGAGTTACTGAATTAACTAGAACGCCAACGTAATCAAACTTTGAGTTGATGGGACACATTTGATTTTTCATCCAGGCAGCCTTCAGGATTGCCATTCCGTTGTAGAGGTCTTCATTAGATATATCGCTCAAATTCTCACGCGCTAATGTATACAGAGTGACGTGGACTTTACAAGAACAGAAATGGCTGAGCCTACATCTCGGAATATTTTCAATGTTCAAGTCGTAAAACATCCGACGATAAATTCTTAAAACCATGCCCTGGATTTTCAAATGATCGCATCGCGATACAAGGCAACATAAAGCGGTAGAAATCCCGAACAAAAGGAGTTGAGGGAAATCAGTATCCTCCAAACCGATGAGATCCACGAGCCTGCACACTTCTTTCAAAACATCGCATGAAGACAGGTGGTGACAGCATAAATAACAGAACTGCCCATTTACTACCCGCCACAAGTATTCGTATCCTCTGATGGAACAAAACACATTTCTATTTTCAGGTCGGTATTGGCAATATAGACGGAGCAGATTAAATTTCTGCCACAAAACTTTCCAATAATGCTCTGCCTGCATGTCTCTATTTTCCTTATGAGCATTTACAAGACATTGATAAACCGAAATCAATTCCATCATGAAATTTTTCATGTCTGCTTCGCTCAAAACTTGAGTATAGTCGGGAATGACATCTAAACTTTGAGTTCGGCTTGAGTTGTTGAGTATGTACCGTTGCATTTCTTGTCTCAGCTGAGTCTGGGGAATAACATTGGTAATGTCGAAGGGCTGGCGGGTGAATGGGTTAAGGGCTTCGTGCTTGGCATCCCAAATATTCTCCAACGTCCCGCGGTTGTAGAGAATCTGAGCGCGGTCTTCCCTAGGCGGTAGTCGAACGGGATCATATGCAAATTCTTGCATCAACATATCTACGTACTTTTCAGGAATTTCAATACTCTCTATATCCATTTTCGGCTCTAATTATAGAAACAATTTGTTTCGATCTTACATGGTAGCTGTTAGATAATATATAAAAGAAAAATTATATATATAATAGCTAAATCAAGGAGTTGAGATGCAATGGGGCTGGTCGGTCTATGTTGACTTTTTATTTCTAAAATTTGAATAGGTTTTAAATTAAAAAATATTTATGGTTGATTGAGAATGTTTGGTATTAGATATCATTTTTGAGATTTTAATGGAATGGTTTATGAAGCACAATACTTGTTAAGGTTTTGCAAATGTGGTAGTAAGTTAACGGGGCTTGATTGTGGGGAAAAACTCTACAGTTAAGCGCGGAGTTCTGGGATGGCTGACCTTCTGATCGATTTCATTTCATTAGTTTCAATCCCACTTCTTCGCCCCTGTGAGCATCACTGGATGCAATGAGTTCAAAGTGGATTATTCAAAAATCATGATAAATTAGTGAGTTACAACTACCTTTCTGAATAACTTACTTAATGCAGTTAAATCCTAAAAATAATATTTAATATAATGTATTGTTAGTTTATTTGTTAACATAAATTTGTTATTACATTTAATTATTATTGTTTATGACTAATTATGGCAGATAATGATTGGTTTAATTTAATTATAAATATAAATACTAAATATAAATATAAAAAAATCAAATTAGTTTCAATCCTACTTCTTCGCCCCTGTGAACATCACTCAATACAATGAGTTCTAAGTGGATTATTCAAAAATCATGACAACTACCTCTCTCAATAATTTAATGCAGTTAAATCCTAAAAATAATATTTAATATAATGTATGGTTAGTTTATTTGTTAACATAAATTTGATATTACATTTAATTATTATTTTTATGACTAATTATGGTAGATAATGATTGGTTTAATTTAATTATAAATGTAAATACTAAATATAAATATAAAAAAGTCAAACTAGTCATTTTCCTAACCACTAGTTTAACCATCTCTACATCTATTTAAACTTAATGACTTGATATGATCTCTCACCTAGTCTTGATGATGAACCACAGTGGTTGGTTCCAAAAGCGTCAACAATGTTCCATTGCATGTGATGATTACCAAAAGGTATTTTACAATTTTATATGGATCACAGAAGCGTAGATTCTAAAAATATAAATACCTTGATTATATTTTTTGATTAATTATGGTTATAATAATTGGTTTCTATTAATTATATTTCATTAAATCTATTTTTATTAACCATATTTGATTATGTTTAGTTTATATTTAACATGTTAACTTTTCTTTTTTGTCATATTACTTTATAGATATTTGTTTTTTAATTGATTATTTAAAATTAATTCTATTTTTTTATATTTGATTATATATTATAATGGAGTATAATTTAGATTTGATTGACAATCATTTTATAATGAGTCATAATTAATATGTACCATATTTGATTTTGATTGACTTTTTATATATATAATTGATTAAAATTGTTTAAGATTAATTATTATTGTATAGATTTAAATAGGTTTAGTTTAATTTACAAAAGAAATAGACATTGTCATTATAATGAGATGATATAATTTCAAGTAAGAATGTGATTTTTTGTTAAGTAAAATAAATTTTTGAATGCATTAATGAATTCAAGCTTAAAATACATTAAATGCATAAATGGATTCAACAATGTGACAATAAATTACATTTTTGAATGTATAGATGAATTCAATAACCTGAAAAATCTCAGCATTAGAATTCTATAAATTAAACAACTTCAACTCAAAATTTTTAGACAACTTAAACTCAAAATTTTAAAAATCTCTCGGATTTTGATTAAAATTAATAAAAAAAAAATTGTGTAAATAATCATTTTGTCTATAAATTAGACTATGCCTATTTGATTATGGTTAATAATGGATGTCTAAAATTAAATTTTAATTAATCATATTTGTTTATTAACTATCATAACTATGATTAATATAATTGACCATGCTTAAAAATATTTAACCATATTCAATTATGATTCAACATTTAAATACTTAAAAATTTCTAATTTTTTATCATAAAATTATAATATATATTAAATATAATACCTTTTTTTAAAAAAATCTAAAGTTTATTTTGGGCAAACATGCTTATTAGTTGGTCTTCTACCTACAAAAAAAAATTGCTTATCACCATAGACTTTGGTCAAGCCTACCCATCACATCAATAAAAAGTTTAATTCCCAAAATGTCTTTCACTCTTGAGCCCCTCCTTATAAACTTTCACCCTTTTACCTTTCACCCTTTTACCTTGAGTATATGTAACACTCATTTATATTAAAAAAAAAAGAAAAAAAAGGAAAGAAAAAAGAAAGTAAAATAATTTTATTTCTATCTTCCACCTTTTTCTTAGAATGCTCACTTGGTTAACCTCGGTGATTTTTCACTTAACAGCTGAGTAATCTAAGCTGGAGAGTTCCTTCCTTGAGATTGTCTTAAGATTCAGGTATGCATTGGAGTTTAATTGTATACTAGAGCATAGTTGGGTTGGGCTATTTTAATTGATGTCACGTATCATCTTTATTATGCACACAAATAGTGCTTCTCTATTTAAATATTTTATTATTCTTTCCATTCTATGTCTGCTCATGTTCCCGTTGATTACGTTCCATGAGGATATTGGACTGGGGACATTTAATGCTCGGCCTATATATTATTTATTATATTTCCCAAGACAACTATTAACTAGGTAACTTAGAACATTCTCGACTGCTCCACTTGGCGGGCATCATAATGTATAGATGATGTGATATGTGGCTGAATGGCGGTCCTCGATCCTTAGGGTTATGGATCAGACGACGTGGGTTAATTCCAGACGGTTAATGGGTAATTATTCCACCGCCCCCCACCCCCAATCCGCCACGTTCGAGGTTCATTTGCAACCCTTCTCCTCGGTGGGCGAGCGTAGGGCTCTGCAACCAAACCCTAACAATTCTGAGATGCAAATAGGTCTGAGGCTTCTCTTCATTTTATTTGAACCAGGTAATTTTTGTTAGCTTTTCATTTCCCTATTGTGACTAGTATCTCATTTTATTATCAAATTTTAGGTTCGAATGAGGGTTAGACCGAGGTATGGAGCTTGAATCTGGAGGAAAGCATTCCTGCACTCTTCATGGTAGCTCTCCACTGGGCGAAAATATTCATTTCCTTAGTGTGTGGTGAGTATTTTGTGAAGGTTTTTACTGAGAATGATTAATTCTCTCTCTTTTTTTTCAAGCATGGCACAAATTGGTCAGAATACTCGGGGTATGAATTTGACAGTTCTTTACTTCTTCTCTTTGTTAAATATCTTCGCACGACACCATTACTTAACATAATTTTCGTGTGGGCATGAGTTGTAGGTTCAGGATGTACTTACTACTATATATGAAGGGCACTTTTAACACATTTTTTTTAACACAATAAAAATCTTTTTATTTTCAAAAGTTATTTTTTTTATTTTAGTCATTTTAAATTAAAATTTAATATCAATTGAATTGTTTTAAATATAAAATTTTAGAAAAAAGAGTTTGAGACAAAAAAAAATGTTCTAAGATAAATTTTTAAGAGAAAACTTTATATTTTAGACAAAAACAGTTTGAGACAAATATATTTTAAGACAAAAACAATTTAAGACAAAAAAAGTTTGAGACAAAACTTTATCTTTAAGACAAAAATAGTTTGAGACAAATTATTTTCAGACAAAAACAATTTAAGACAAAAATATTTTGAGACAAAACTTTATATTTAAGACAAAAACAACTTGAGACAAAAATATTTTAGGACAAAACTTTATATTAAGACAATGGCCACTTAATACAATGGAAATTAAGACGAAATTCATTTAAGACAATTAACAATTAAGACAAAACCATATCAATTGAAGACAAGATTATCTAACATGACTTGGAAACTTGACTTTGATAGTGCACCTTAAGTCTGCCAGTGTGTAGGCTGCTACTGTCTTGTGCCTATATCAAGGTTGCTATTTCACTTATCATTCACATTATCTTATATAAAGACAACAATTTTTGGGCTCTTCGTTTTGGTGGGGTAGTTGTCTCTAAAGAATGCGACAACTTTCCCTAGAAAGATTTCTCAGAAATCAATTCCTCTTATGTCCCTTCGATCTCTATTTGTACGATTAGAGACAACTTGTATGTCATTGCATACGACACTACTACACAAAGGGGCATTTTAGGACAAAAGAAATATTTTCTCTTAAAAATTTTGATATGAGACACTAGTAAAAAAGGAAAAATTAAAGGATGAGGGGTTTGTCTTTATGTTGTTGATGGGTTCTTTAGAAAGCAGAGGGATGGAGGCCAAAAAAAACTGATGGGATTTTAGGCAATGGAGGCCGACAACAGAGGTGCTTGGTGAGAGGAGCGATGGAGGCACTTTCCTGGACATGGGTAGGCAGTAACATAGTTTGAATAATTTTTAGGGTCTCTATTGATAGTGTTTTAATTTGTGTCTTTTGACTATTTCATATATTTTGAATACTACATCTATCTATTAGTTGTTCTTATCAGTACATTGTTGTGCTGAAACTTCTAACAATCATTGACAACATGGATTAGATTCACTTAAAGGATGGTGGGGACAAATTACAGAATATCCGCTGGTACATAATATGCCTACTTCAAAATTTCTACGACAAATTTTGCGAGAAGCAGATGCCGAGGATAAAATTTAGGATTTTGGAAGCATTAGTCACAAAATTCACAAGGGCGGTAATTTTGGTTGTAAGTGTGGAGGTAGATGGATTAAATGGAGCATTTATTGATGCAATTACTAGTTTTGTTTGGTGCAATGCGTCTAAGCATAATTATCTGAGATATATTCCATTTTATCCTGATTCTGAATGATATCAGGGATCTCTACTGGTTCTTTTGTTTCAAGGTACACTAATAACAAATTATTTTCCACTCTAGTTATTGGTATACTATGTGGTCTATGTGAAACACACTAGCTCGTTGTTTACATTCTCTTTCTTATGAACCTTTACTCCTGTGGATCTTCTTGCTCCTTCGCTGATTTGGGAATGGTCAAGCACATGATTTTCGAGGATATTAGAGGCTACTTGTTGTTCTTATCTATGGTCTATCTGAGACACATAGGTTGGTTGTTTTACATGGTATTTCTTCTGAACCTTTTCTCCTATGGATGTTCCTGCTCCTATTTGGGTTGGGATTGGTCGATAGGAATATTTACGAGGATCTTTACTACTATGTAAGTGCATTAATTTTGATTGGTGGAGTTGGTAACATATTTCAATTTTGAATTCGATCATAAAGGAGTCTCTTGGGGTCATTAATTGGTTTGGGGGAGATATTTATTTTCCAAGTTGGTCATCGATTATATGAGAGACAATCCATTAATGGTTTGCACCATCATTGAAGGTCTTTTTCGATGGTGTGCTTGATTATATTTTAGGAAGGAAATTAGTCGATGGTGATTTTCCATTCTATTTAATTTGAATGGTTTTCCTAGTGGATTGAGCTGGTGACAACCTACATCGAGTGGTGTCAATAATTGATAAGTGACATTAATTTACCTTGTCTACATATTTTATCGAGGTTTTTTCACACAGTACTACATCAAGTAGTTTTTAGTAATTCTCTGTACTTTTGTGCATATATAGGTGTAATTGTAGAGTATCGGTTATGTCCGTTGTACAATTGGAATTTACATATAAAGGTAGGATTTCACTTGATACTGAAGGAAACTGGGGCGGTGATGTTCCATTACTCGATGTGTTGGTACATGCGACTATTGAGGCAGAGAGCCGTGGCTGCCCCAAGTCAGGAGTCTATCCCTTTGGGACATCTCCTATAAATGCCACTATACATGTGGATTCAAATGTTTCAAAATGTTTTGTTAATTCCTTTTGTTTTTCATATTAATTCCTTTGGTTTGTTGACCCCTTTGGTTTATAATATCTATCCCTTGGGTTTATTAATTCTTTTTTTTATATAATATTAAACCATTAGGTTTATAATTTAATCCCTTGGAGTTATAATATTAATAATCACTTCAGTTTAAAATATTAATTCCTAGGCTTTATCAATTCCTTGAGTTTTAGTAATAGTTCACTGGATTTATTGATCCCTTGGGTTTATAATATTAATAATCACTTTGGTTCATAATAATAATCCCTTGGGTTTATTAGTCTCAAGGGATTATAATATTAATCCATTGGGTTTATAAGATTAATAATTTGGGTTAAAATATTCATTGCATGGGTTAATAATATTAATAATCCATTGGTTTTATAACATTGATCCCTTGGGTTTATAAAATTAATAATCCATTTGGTTTATTGTTCCATTGTGTTTATAATATTAATAATCCCTTGGGTTTATTATTCATTTAGTTTATAATACTAATCCCTTGGGTTTTCTATTTCTTTATGTTGGTAATATTAATCCCTTGTGTTTTTAATATTGACCCCTTAGGTTTGTTGATCACTTAGGTTTATAATATTTATCCCTTGGGTTTATAATATTAAATTTTTGGGTTTATTAGTCCCTTGGGGTTATAATTTTAATAATTTCTTGGGTTCATAGTTTAATCCATTGGGTTTATAATTTAATCTCTTGGGTTTATTAATCCCTTCCGTTTATATGTTCACTTTACATACATTCATTATATATTATTCGATAGGGTTTAATATTGTTATTTTGGGTTAAATGTTTTTCCCATGTGTTTATAATCCATTCGATTTCCTGTATTAGTATTTAGAATGGGGTTTATAGTAATTATACCTTGGGTTTAAAACTATTCCCTTGGGTTTTTAGTATTAATATTTTTGTTTTATTATTCTCTTGGGTTTATACTGTCAATCCCTTGGGTTTATTAATTTAAGTCTTCTTATTCCTAGGGTATAATAATATACAAAGAGTTTATAATACTAATCCTTGGCTTTAATATAAATCCCCATGGTTTATAGTCATCATCAACCATGGTTGTATGTCACACTTTGATAAAGATTTTATGAATATGAAAATCAACCATTGTCGCATTGTGACAAAGACAATCTACATATGAAAATCAATCATGGTCAACCATGGTCAACTATGGCACAACGTCGCACTATTACAAATATTGTCTCAATATGAAAATCACACATGGTCAACCATGTTCCAATGTCACATTCTCACAAAGATTGTCTCAATATGAAATATTATTCATAGTGTCTATAATATTAATCCCATGGTTTAATATAAATACCTTGGGTTTATAATCATGGCCAAGCATGCTCAACCATGTTCCAATGTCACATTGTGACAAAGATTGTGTCAATATGAGAATCAAGCATTTTCAACCATGGTCAACCATCGTCCAACATCGCATTACGACAAAGATTGTTTCAATTTGAAAATCAACAATGGTAGACCATGGAACAACGTCACATTGTGACAAAGATCGTCTCAATATGAAAATAAGACATGGTAAACAATGGTAAAACATGTTTATTTAAGGGTTTATAATATTTATCTTATGGTTTTCATACCTTGGGTTTATAATTATTATCCCTTGGGTTTGATATTATTCCATTAGGTTTACAATCCATTGAATTTTTAGTATTAATCCCTCTGGTTTATTATTCCCTTGGGATTATAATACCAATCCCTTGGGTTTATTAATATAGCAATTCTTATTCATGGGGTTTAATATTATTCATAGGATTTATAATATTAATCCTTCAGTTTAATATAAATCCCTTTTCTTTATAATCATGTTCAACCATTATCCAATGTCAAAATTTACGACAAATATTTTATTAATATGAAAATCAACCGTGCTTCAATGTTGCATTATGACAAATATTTTTTGGATATGAAAATCAATCATGGTCAACCATGGTGCAATGTAGCATTGTCACAAAGATTTTCTCAATGTGAAAATCGACCATGGTCAAACGTGGTCAACAATGATAATTCTAGGGTTTACGTTATTTATCATAGGGCTTCTATAACTTGGGTTTATAATATTAATCCATTATGTGTAATATTATTCCCTTGGGTTTATAATATCTTGGTTTTTTAGTATTAGTCCCTTGGGTTTATAAATATGTTACATTCAAACAATTATTGTTTCAATACAAAATATTATTAATAGGGTTTATAATATTAATCCCATGGTTTAATATAAATCCCTTGGGTTTATAATCATGGTCAACCATGTTACACTGATACATTGTGACAAATATTGTCTCAATATGAAAATCAACCATTGTCAACCATGGTCAACCATGTTCTAACATTTCATTGTGACAAAGATTGCTTCATTATGAAAATTAACCATCGTCAACCATGTTCCAATGTCGCATTGTGAAAAAGGATTGTCTCAATATGAAAATGAACGATGGTAAACTATGGTCAACCTTGTTTATTTAAGGTTCATAATATTTATCTTAGGGAATTTATATCTTTGGTTTATAATATTTATCTTAGGGTTTATAATATGTTAATCCCTTGGGTTTGTTCATTCCTTAGGTTTATAATATTGATCCCTTGGGTTTACTAATTCCAACAGTGTTACCGATGAAATAGGTAACCGCACTGTTACCTACTTTTTTTTGGTAGCATAAAAAGCACCTGATTTTGAAAAGTGGTGATGCAAAATCACCTTTTTTTTTTGGAGCACATTTTCAACACTTTAATGTTTTTATTTATGAAGTATGAATATTTGTTTTAAAATTTTAGTGATTTTCATGCTAATTTTGAAACGTATTGATGCAACATCAACTTATTTTTTAGAGCGGTGATTTTCGTGCTAATTTTGAAACGTATTGATGCAGCATCAACCTTTTTTTTTAGAGTGGTGATTTTCATGTTGGTAATAAAACACAAAACTTAGATATATATATATATATATATATATATATATATATATATATATATATATAAACAATAAAAAAACCAATAAAATGTAAAAAAAAACAAAAATATTAGAAAATTATATCGAAAGAAATGACAAAATTTGAAAAAAAAAACACATAATTTAAAGAAAAAAACAAAAATTAGCCAAAAAAATTAAAAAAAAAAGACATCAAAAACATTTTTTTCTAAGTTATTAAAAAAAAACATATAATTAAAAAAAATTAAAATAGAAAATTTAAAAATAATCTAAATTACAAAATTAAAATTTAGATAAAAAAAGTAAAATACAAAAAAGAAAAAATTAAAATTATAATAATAATAAGAAGAAAAAAAATACAAATTTTAAAATTAACAAAAAAAAACAAATTAAAAAAAAAAATTAAAATTAAAATTAAAAAAGAGAATTAAAATAAAAGAATTAAAATAAAAAAACTATCATTAAAAAACAAAAAAAAATGAAAAAAAACCACGTGCAAATAATTCCAAAAACAAATATCCATAAATTTACTATTTTTTTTAAATGAAACAATTTATAAATTTTAAAAATGAAAAGCTAAATAAATGAAAAGATTAAAAAAAAAAATTAAAATTAAAATTTAATAAATAAATTTTAAATTTTAAAAAATAATTAATCTAAAATATTAAATTTAAAAACAAAAGTTCAAAAAAAAAAAAAAAAAAAAAAATAAAACAATTTAAATTTAAAATAAAAAATTTGAATTAAAAAACAAATAATTTTAAATTTTTTGAATTAAAAAAAAAATGAAATTAAAAAAAATATTAAAAATAAAAAAAAATAAAAAATAAAAAAAGAATTTTTTGATCGTGGTGGCGCTTCCGAGAATCGGCCTGTGGCTGATTCCCGGAATCGCCCTCCCGCGGTAGGAGGCCGATTCTGGGAATCGGCCTTAGGATGATTCCGGGAATTGCCCTGTCGCGGCGTGGGAGGCCAATTCCAGGAATCGCCCTGCCGCGGCACTGAAGGCCAATTTCGGGAATCGCCCTCCTACCGCAGGAGGCCGATTCCCGGAATCGCCCTCCTGTAGCGAGAGGCCGATTCCCGGAATCGGCCTTCAGCGCCGCGGCAGGGCGATTCCTAGAATCGCCCTACTGCCGTGGGAGGCTGATTCCCGGAATCGGCCTCTCGTCGCAGGAGAGCGATTCCCGGAATCAGCCTCCCACCGCAGGAGGGCGATTCCCGGAATTGGCCCCCCGCCGCGGGAGGGCGATTCTCGGAATCGGCGTTCCACCCAGTGGCCGCCCTCCACCGCCACCTAGGCGGGAGGTCGATTGGCGGTGCCACCACAATCAAAAAATTCTTTTTATTTTTTATTTTTTGAATTTTTAATATATTTTTTTCTAATTTGATTTTTTTTTTCTAAATTCAAAAAATTTTAATTTTTTTTTTTAATTTAATTTTTATACTTGAAATTTAATTTGTTTTAAATTTTTTTTTTTAATTTTATTAATTTTTTTTGTTTTTAATTTTTTTTCTAAATTTTGTTAAAATTTTTCATTAAATTTTGTATTTTTTTTTGTATTTAATTGATTTTTATTTTTTATTTTTTATTATTATTAAATTTTATGTTTAGTTTTTTCATTTAATTTTTTAAAATTTAGTAAATTTTGTATTTTTTTTTAATTTATTTTAATTTAATTCCTTTTTTTTATTTTTTTTTATTTTATTATTATTTTTTTAATTACATAATTTTTTTTGTTAAAATTTCAATTAGAATTGTGTATTTAAAATTATATATATATATATATAAAATTAAACTTAATATTTTCAAATTAATTTGTTTTTTATTTTAATATTTTATTTAATATATTTTATTTAATTTATGTTTTTCAATTTTTGAATTTTAAGTTTTTTAACTTTTTATTTTAACAATGTTTTTTTGTTTTTTTTTCTTTATATCTAAAATTTATTTTTTATTTCAAAATTTATTTGTTTATTCATTTATTTATTAAAATTTAATATTTTTTTTTTTAAATTTAATTTGTTATTTTAATATTAACATTTTTTTAAAATTTAATAAAATCTATAATATATATATATATATATATATTATTTTTTATAATTTAAATTTAATTTGTTTTTTAAAATCTATTTTTTTTTAATATATATATTTTTAAATTTAATATTTTTATTGTATTTTATTTTTCATTTTTTTGTTTTTAAATAATTTCTCATTTTTTTACTTTTAATTTCAATAATGTTTTTTTTTTATTTTTTTTTATTTTAATGTTTTAAATTTATTAAAATTTAATATATTTCTTTAAATTTAATTTTTTATTTTAAAATTTCATTTTTTTTTTCTAATTTAATAAACATTTTCTTTTTCTTTTTTAAATTTAATTTCTATATTTTATTTTTTATAATTTCTTTCCTTTTTTAACTTGTTTTTTTGTTTTTTAATTTAACATTTTAATTTTTTTATTTCTATATATTTTGAAATTTTAATGTTTAATTTTTTTTTTAATTTTTTTTCCTAAATTTTAGGTTTTTTTTAATCTTTGAATTAAAATTTTTATTTTGTTTTTATTTTTATTTGTTTATTCCTATATATTTTTAAATTTTAAGCTTTAAAATGTTTTTATTTTTTAAATTTATTATTTTTTTTAAATTTTAGGTTTTTTTAATGTTTGAAGTAAATTTTTATTTTGTTTTTATTTTTATTTTTTTATTCCTATAAATTTTTAAATTTTAAGCTTTAAAATGTTTTTATTTTTTAAATTTATTTTTTTTCTTAAATTTTAGGTTTTTTTTAATGTTTGAATTTTAAAAATTAAAAAATGTTATTTCTATTTTTAAAAATGTCAAAAATATGACACATATATATATATATTTTTTTTGTTATTCCAGCATCAACTGGTTTTGTTTTGAGGGTGTTTTTTCAATCCTTTTTTCAAGAAACAATTTTGTTTTTAGCATAATTTTATAAAATGTTGAAATTTGACCTTAAAAAAAAATGAAGTGCGTTCTGGAATACATTTTTTTTTTTTTTGGGTGTTTTTTCATGTTTTTTGAGTCTTTTTGGGTTAGAGTTCCCATTTTGAGGTCAGGTTACCTATTTCATCGGCAACAGTGTTTTCCTTGAGTTTATAATATTAAGCTTTTGGGTTTATTAGTCACTTGAGTTTCCAATATTCATAATTTCCTGGGTTTATAATTTAATCCCTTTGGTTTATTATATTAATAATTCATTGGGTTTATTAATCCCTCCAATTCATACATTCAATTTTTATTATTCGATAGGGATTCATACACCAAAGTTTTTTTTTTTTGAATATTTTTCAGAGTGGTTCACGAACACAATGTGGCCGCACACATATGTACTCGTTATGTCCACGGTCAGAAAATATCTATATACCCTCCCGAGGGGGTGTAACTGTTGGCCATACATGCTAGGACTAACCCCAAGGGCATTAAAGAGATTTGATCTTGTGACCACCCAATTGGAAAAGTACTTAGCAGCAAGGACTTAACCAATTGAGCTAACCCTTGGGGCTTACACCCAAGAAATTATTAACCCAAGGGATAAATATAAAACAAAGGGATAAATATTATAAATCCAAGGCACAAATATTATACACCCAAGGTATATAAACCCTAACTTAAATATTATAAAACCTAAAATAAACATGGTTGACCATGATTAATTTTCATATTGAGACAATCTTTGTCACAATGTGATGTTGGACCATGGTTAACCGAGGTTGATTTCCATATTGAAACAATATTTGTCACAATACAAACCACTCTATTAATAAACCCAAGGGGTTAATACTAAAAAACCAATGGATTATAAACCAAAGGGATTAATACTACACCCAAGTGATTAATATTGTAAATCCAAGGTACATAAACCTTAATATGAATATTGTAAATTCTAGAATTATCTTGGTTGACCATGGTGGAGCATGGTTGATTTTCATATTGAGACAATCTTTGTGACAATGCGATGTTGCACTATGATTAACCATGGTTTACCATGATTGATTTTCATATGCAGAAAATCTTTGTCACAATGCAATGTTGGACCATGTTTGATTTTCATATTGAGAAAATATTTGTCACAATGTGACATTGGACCATATTTGATGATTATTATTTATATTATACCCCAAGCATTAAAATTATAAACCCTAGGAATAAGAACGGTTAGTTTAATAAACCCAAGGGATTGATATTATAAACCCAACGGAATAATAAACTAAAGAGATTAGTACTAAAAACCAAAGGGATTATAAACCAAAAGGAATAGTATTAAACCCAAGAGATAAATATTATATATCAAAGATATATAAAACCTAATATAAATATTATAAACCCTGAAATAAACATGGTTTATCATGGTTTACCATGGTTGATTTTTATATTTGAGACAATATTTGTCACAATGTTACATTGGACCATGGTTGACCATGTTTGATTTTCATATTGAAACAATTTTTTCACAATGCGACGTTGGGCCATAGTTGACCATGATTTATTTTCATATTGAAACAATATTTTCCAGAATGTGACGCTGGGCCATTGTTGACCATGGTTGACAATGCTTGATTTTCATATGGAGACAATTTTTATCGCAATGTGACATTGGAACATGGTTGACCATGATTATAAACCCAAGTGATTTATATTAAATAGTAGGATTAATATTATATATTTTATGAATAATAATTCGTATTGAGACAATATTTATCAGAATGTGACATTGGACCATGGTTAGCCATGGTTGATTTTCATATTGAGACATTATTTGTCACAATGTGACGTGCCACCATGGTTGACCATCATTAATTTTCATATGGAGATAATCTTTGTCATAATGCAACGTTGGGCCATGGTTGATTTTCATATTGAGAAAATATTTGTAGCAATGTGATGTTGGACCATGGTTAACTGTGACTATAAAGCAAGGAGATTTATATTAAACCCAAGGATTAATATTAAATATAAACCAAGGTATTTATATTAAATAGTAGGATTATTATTATAGATCCTATGAAAAATATTTCGTATTGAAAAAATATTTGTTAGAATGCGAAGTTGAACCATGGTTGATTTTCATATTGGGAAAATCTTTGTAATAATGCGTGTTGCACCATGGTTGACCATGATTTATTTTCATATGGAGACAATGTTTGTCACAATGCGACATTAGACCATGGTTGATTTTCATATTGAGAAAATCTTTTTCACAATGTGACGTTGGACCATGGTTGACCATGATTATAAAACAAGGGGATTTATATTAGAGCCAAGGATTAATATTATAAAAATATGAATAATATTATACCTTATGAATGAAAACCATTAGATTAATAAACCCAAGGGATTGGCAATATAAACCCAAGGGAATAATAAACCAAAAGGATTAATACTAAAAACATAAGGGATTATAAAACCAAGGGAATAATATTAAACCCTTGAAGGATATATTATAAACCCAAGGTATATAAACCCAAAGATAAATATTATAAACCCTAACATAAACATGGTTTACAATGCTTCATTTTCATATCGGGACAATCCTTGTCACAATGCAACATAGGATGATGGTTGACCATGTTTAACTATTATTAATTGTCATATCGACACAATATTTGTTAAAGTGCGACATTTGACCGTGGTTGAAGGAGGTTGATTTTCATATTGACTGAAAATTTGTCACCATGTGACGTTAGACCATGGTTGACCATCATTTATTTCAGATAGCACAATTGGGCATACTTGAAAATGGTTGACGAAGATTGACCATGGCTAATGAATATTGAACTTCATTGACCATGGTTGACCATGATTGACCACGACTCAACAAGATTTATATTTTAAATAAAATGGAATAATAAACACAATGCAATAATAATAAAAGGCAAATGGATTATAAACCCTAGGAAATAACATTCGACCGATGACAACAATATAAATCCAAGGTATATAAACCCTAAGATAAATATTATAAACCCTTATATAAACATTTTTTTCCATGCTTGAAAATGGTTTATTTTCATATTGGGACAATATTTGTCACAATGCCACATTGGACCATGCTTTACCATGGTTCAATCCTTAGATTAATAAACCTAGGGGAATGATTTTATAAACCCAAGGAAACAATAAACCCACGGGATAAATACTAAAACCCTAAGGAATTATCAACCATGGGCAATAATATTAAACCGAAGGCATTAATATTACAAACAAAATGTATATAAACACTAAAATAAATATTATAAACCCTAAAATAAACATGGTTGACCATTGTTTATTTTTATATTGAGTCAATCCGTATCACATTACAAAGTTGGGCCATGGTTAACCCCACTTGACCATGATTTATTTTCATATGGAGAGAATTTTTGTCATAATGCAATGTTGGACCATGGTTCACCATGATTTATTATATAAAAAATGGTCAAGCATTGTTGACCGTGGTTGACCATGATTGACTATGGCTAACCATGTTGAACTTGATTGATATTATGAACCTAAGAGAATAATAAACCTGAGAGATAAATACTAAAAAACCAAAGGATTATAAACCCAAGGGAATAATATTTAACCATAGGATTAAACTCAATCAAATAATAAACCCAAATGATTAATACTAAAAACCCAATGGATTGTGAACCCAAAAAAAAATAGTAAACCACAAGGATTAATATTATAAACCCGAGGTATTTATTTGAAACATAAATATTATAAAACCTAAAATAATCATGGTTGACCATTTTTCATTTTCATGTTGAGAGAGCCCATGGTTGACCATGGTTGATCATGATTGACCCAGCTCAACAAGATTTATATTTTAAAGATAAGGGAATAATAAAAACAATGCAATAATATTAAAAACCCAATGGATTATACACCCTAGCGAATGACATTCAACTGAAGACAACAATATAAAGCCAAGGTGTATAAACCCTAAGATAAATATTGTAAACCCTTAGATAAACATGTTTTTCCATGCTTGCCCATGGCTGATTTTCATATTGGGATAATATTTGTCACAATGCGATGTTGGACAATGCTTACATGGTTCAATCCTTAGATTAATAAACCTAGGGGACTCATTTTATAAACCCAAGGAAACAATAAACCCACGAGATAAATACTAAAACCCCAAGGAATTATCAACCCTAGGCAATAATATTGAACCCAAGACATTACTATTATAAACCCAAGGTATATAAACACTAAAATAAATATTATAAATCTTAAAATAAACAGGGTTGACCATGGTTGATTTTAATGTTGAGAAAATATGTGTCACAGTGCAACATCAGACCATGGTTGATTTTCATATGGAGACAATTTTTGTCATAATGAAATGTTGGACCATGGTTCATCATTATTGATTTTATAAAAAATTGTCAAGCATGGTTGTCCATGGCTGACCATGATTGACTATGGCTAACCATGTTGACCATGATTGATATTATGAACTCAAGGAAATAATAAACGTGAGGGATAAATACTAAAAACCCAAAGGATTATAAACCCAAGAGAACAAAATCACACCCAAGGAATAATATTGAATCCTAGGAATAAACCAAGTCAATAATAAACCCAAATGATTAATAATAAAAACCCAAGGGATTATGATCCCAAACAAATAATATTAAACTTGAGGGATTAATATTATTGTAACACCCCCAATTTGTGTGTTGAATTTCAAACCTAGACATTTGAACTTTAATCCTAAGGGGAGTGGACCCCAAAGGACAAGTGTGTTGTGAATGTAATTAAATGTTCAAATTTGAGGAAATGAATAAAATGATTGTGTGTAGATTGACCAAAATGAGATTTATGAGATCACTTGCTAAATTCATGAGGACGGATAAGGCAAATACTTTCCCCACAATCTTTCAAAAAAATCCTTGAAAGAAATTATTTCTAATTTAGATTTTTGAGGAAGAATCTAAATTCCCCAATGATGAGGAAAATAGTTGGGAAGAGGTAAAAAGCTGGAAAAGCTGAGGAAAAGCATAAAAAAGCTTTAAAGAATCCCTAAAATGGGAAGCCTAGGCAAACAGGAAGAAAAGCATCATGATATTCTGGACGCAGAATTAGAAACATGCTTTGGGGAATAATAGCTTAAATAAGCTGCTCCTAAACAGATTAGAAGTTAGTCTGTTCTAGGAGATGATCTCAGCTCGGGGGTTGGTTCTGGGAGACAAAAGGACTCTAAGGTTGGGAGGTTGGTCGACTGCATGAGTGGTATGTCTCTAAATTTATTGGTGTGTTCATTTGATATAGTATGAATTGGCTACATATAACAGTTGATTTGTAGAATTGATTTATTACTGCTACATTTAACAGAATTAATCATAAGGAATTCACCTTTATAATTCTGTATAGTTGTAGAAAAGAAATCTGTTGAGTAGAATCCAACAGAAAGTTTAAACCCGGGTTGGTTTAAATCTGAGGATGCATCATTCTCTACAGATGAGAAAATTTTAAACTAATTCTGATCTATGAGTATACATTTGTGAGCATGATTAGGTAAATGGAAGAGAAACTCACAAAAAAATATCTAAACCAATACTTAAGTGATAAGCTGGAGATTTCTAGTACCTCATAATTCACAAAACTGTAACTTAATCTGTCTCTGTGGGAAATGTAACAGTGAGAAAGTAAATGTAGAGAGTGCAGAAGTAGTTATTTAGTTAATTTCTAAGTGAAGAGCAGAGATTTATAATAATTTCCACCGCTAGGCATTTCAACAATTAAGATAGTTACTATTTCCTTAACAAGGATTACATGGAAGAGTAGTAAAATTTGTATTGTATAATTACTTTAAGTAGCAAGGGAATGAATCCCAAAACATGATCAGTTCTACAGAAATAACTAGAACAGGAGATATATGTATGAAAGATATGGGAGTAGCCACCAGGAAATAAAAAGGAGACCCAAATAGAAAAAAAATTATATAATATGGAAAACTAGTAAAGCATGGGAGCCTACAATAATATAGTACCTGTATCTTATACATATATATATATATATATATATATATATATATATATATATATATGAGAATGGGTACACAAACCTTATGCATGCAATTATATATATAGGCAGATATCAGTAAAGGAAATCAGTTTAAACATGGGTATGGTGAGACTGCTATCTCAAGACAAATACATTGCACAAGCCTTTATAAATATCTAGCTACGGAAAACAATTTAAATGTGCATACAAAATTCAAAATGAAATATAACTCTTCAAAATTCCTGAGAGTCTCGTGTAAGAGTCATGCAAATTAAAAATAGCTAAGAGGCTTGTACAATTGAAAAACATTAGCTATTGATGCAGGAGCATCAAGACCATTTTTTCATTTGTAAATATGTGATAAAAGGGGGGTGTGACAATTTTAATATTTTATTAATTTATTTGTTATTTTTAATAAAATAGAAGATAATTATGAGAAGTGAGGATTTTGTAAATATTCTTTTATTAAATAAAAGGATATGAGAGAAATAGTTTAGGAGCAAAATTAGAGATTAGGAATTCTATGTATGGGATTTTGTTGAGGATTTGGTGGAGTGATTTTTGGAGTGAATTAAATGCATTTTTTTGTATAAATATTAGTGGGTTTTGTGAGGAAAATAGACTTGAATAGTTGGATAGTGAGAGTGATTGAGAGCAGGTTTGAACAGCCAAGGCTGTGAGCCTCTGGAAAATTGTAAAGGCCATGAACGTTGAATATTTGGCCAGGAAAAAAAGTTTGTAAGTAATTTTTCATTGTTAATATGAAGACTGTGTTTTTTGAACTACATTGATTGATTCAGAAAATGTGTATTTAGCTGGGTTTGAATAGTAAATTGATATCAAGGGGCGTTGGATGAATGTTAGTTTAAATCTTTGTTTGCAAATTAATAGAATTGAAAGGGCACAGTTCTAAGTGGAAACAAAGGCTTTGCAATTGATGTTAATTTCTGTTGGAAGTTGATTTTAATCCTTAGTGCAGAGAGAGAGTACTAAGTGAAGCGATGAAAAAGCAATGATTATGAAGCATCTTGAGATCAAATGTTGAATTATTCCCATTTGAACGATTTTAATGTGTGTTTAAGGGCGCAGGTTTGAAATGAAACGGTGGCAGCGTTTGCAACATTGATGAAATTCGATTTTTGAATTCACATCCTTTGTAATGTTAAATTGAGTGATAATCATTGAAATTAAATACGGTTTTATTGATCACGGTGGAAGTCGGAGCATAGAGATCAAATGCGTAGTTTCCAAAGGAGTAATTCGATGGCTAAGTTGCAGATCTACTCAGATGCAAATGATTGATTGCAAGAGGATCAAGTTTTAATACACCATGCCTTCATTATATTTCAGGGCTCACACCCAGATATTAAACCACCGCTATTTATTAATGCGTATAACATTGGATCCTGTAGGAAATTGAGTATGCTAAGTCGTGGTTGTTTTCAATACTCATGTACATGAGGAGCGTTGTGGAAAAATCGGTGCTTGCCGAAGTAGCCTTCGAATTCAGGCATTGGAATTCTCTACTTTCTATAATGTTGTTGCCAGTAATTATGATGAATGGATATGGTCTAACTGTAAGAATCATAGATTGTGGATGTATACCTGTAGTGTGCAAGTGTCGGAACAATGGAGTTAATATGTCCAGTTTGAACAAGGAAAAGCTTGTATAAGATATTACGGTGATAGCTTGCTTGAAGCCTGTCAGCGCTGGAAAAAAACCGAAGTTCTGGAATAGGGAACAATGAACAGCATGTTAATCAGATTCGATGGGATCGATTTTAATATACAACCTTGAATAGCTCTATGAAATCCGATTTAGAAACGGAGTGATCGACATACAGTGGAAGACTTTTCGCAAATGAAATACAGTTGATTTCAGTAGCGCTGGAAGGCAAGGTAAGCAGTTTCATATTGACATGGTAAGTTATTAAAATACTGTGAAAATTCCATTCATTGAGGTTGAAATGCATAAGAACCAATATGCGTTGATATTAATTGCTGAGGTTTGAGCTTTTAAGTTAGAAAATGGTGAACATACCTTGAATATGGGTGATAATGAAAAGGCAAGGGCGCATTTGTTTGTTGACTTCTGAATATATGAAATCCGATACTGAAACCCATATATAAATAATTGTGGAAATGACTAATGAAAAGTATTTGGGCTTAAAACCATAATTAAAAGGGTTTATAATATGGTTCTGCCAAAAGGGCTATTGTATTGAAGTTTGGTTGAGATAAAACTTTGTGCAATTTAATGTGAAATGGAAACCATATAGATAATGGCCAAGAGTGAATGAAATCTGGATGTGTATGGATCAGGTTTGGTTGATATGCCAAGCTTTTAATTTGAGAAGTTGCATAGGTTAAATATCATGGAAAAGACTTTAATGAAAGAAAAAAACCTTACATAAGAAGGTCTTATGAGAATGGGAATGGTTTTGCCATATGGGAAAAAGAGAGTGGGCATCATATTAGAACGAAGAGAAACTTTTGCACAAGGGAATGTTAATACAATTGGAAGTCTTAAAATATGAATGAATTCTTTTGGAATGGGATTTAACAATAGGTTTGAAGTTAAATTTAAAGAGAGCTTCCACATTGAGAGTTGGGAATTTCCATACTTGAAGACTTAGTTTGGGTGTAAATGTCGAGATGTATTCTTTTGTACACAGAGATTAAAGATTCTGGGTATTGCAGGGTAGCCTGCGTCATTTTTTGGTATCAGAGATTGGCTCTGTTGAAATTGAAAAGATATTTGTTTTTCTGAATGAGGACAGACGATTTTGTTGAACTGAAATGTATTTTTTAAGGAAGATCAGATTTTTAAATTTGATATGCAAACTACACAATTGCAGTGAACAAGATTGCAGAAGAAAATGGAGGACAAGATCCTATAATATCTTAAAGGTGAGATGATTTTCTGATTTGGAATTTGTGATTAAAGTTTATGGTTGCAGATAAGATGATGGAAGTGAACCTGACATTTAGCTAAAGGATGGATAGGGAGGAAAATTGCAGTGTCCTGAAGAGGAAGTGAGTTGAAGAGATAGCCTAGAGAGAGAGCAGAGGAGAGTGCTTAAGAGGTCCCAGGGGCAGTGAACCAGTAGTTACCAAAATACTGAGTGAGGAGAGCTTGGTGAGGTAAGTGGCGGCAAGACAGGAGAACTTGTCGTAGAGGTTAGTGCAACTCATGGTGAGTGAGAAACTCATGGAGAAGATGATCATGGAGGATCAGAGAAGAGGTTCAGAGGAATGCCACAGAGGTGAGATGACTGATGAGGTCAGAGAAAGAGAGATTGCAGTAATGAAGGTACAATTGCAGGTACTAGAAGAATGGTTGCAAGAGAAGGAAGATCAGAATAGAGGATGGATCTTTCCACTGAAGGGAAAGAGAATGATTTGGCAACCATTGCAGGTGAAGTTGAGGCAAAGTGTGATTGCCTTATTGAAGAAAGGACTTAGAGTTCTTGAGCCAGAGATGGAATTTGAAGATTCCACATGCAGATTTGTTCAGAAGGAAGAGCTGGAGGACGCAGTCAAGACTGAAAAGTCTTGTGGTTTTAAAACTAATGAGTTGTGTATGTTTGCAGGTATAGTGCAGGGAGATGAGAAAGCTTTAGAGTTTGTTCAGGAGAGAGAATTGAATCTGAAATCTGTTCAGATCGATGCTGGGATAGCAAGATCTCAGGAGGAAATGAAGATGAAGGAGTCTAATCAGAATGTTGGTGCAGAGAGAGAAGGACCAGCTGATGATTGGTTGAAAGCTGGTGAAGGTATGGAAAATTGTGTAAAGTTTCCAAGTTCCACTCCTAATGAAATTGTTGAATTGTATAGGAAACTAGATCTTCAGAGAAGAGAATTGGAGAGACAGAGGACTTATGTGAAGGTTAATTTGCTAAGGAAGCAAGGCAGGGAAGTTTTCATGAAGGACAGTCATGAAGTAGAGGATGGTAAGAAGGCGAGACTAGCTGACAGTCTCATGATGAATGCAAATCAACATACTGATGTGCTGACAGAAAATTTGGGAAGGAACTCGGAGCAGCATACTGAAGTGTTTCCAGAGAAACCTGAGGAGAAAGCCAGTGAAGATTGTCTGAATCCTGAAGAAGACTTGGAGCTGCGGATGACTGAATCAACAAGTGAGACCATTGGGTCTTGTGATTTTGAAGCTGACAATTTGATTGTGTTTACAGATGATGCAGAAGACAGTCCATCATTTGGAAATGTATTGGAGGAAGAAGAACTGTTGCAGGTAGAAGATGAGACAATCATGTCTCATAAGCAGAGGCTTGTTATTATGGGTGACAAGAAAGAGTTGGCTTGTCTGTATAGCCAAGAGAAGACTGGTGGAAATTTTTTTGGAGCTGCTACAGTAGTACAGGATGAGGCTACAGTATTGGAAAAACTTGATTGGATTGCCATAATCAATCAAGATGATGATGGAAAATTACTGAAGATTGTCGAAGGGGAAGATGGAGGTTATGCTGGAGTTAATTTGCAGCATGTTGATGAAATGTTGAAATGTTTGCTGGAGACATTTGAACCAGAGAAAGAAATTGCAAATGGAATTACAGGTGACGAGCAAAAGAATGTTGCAGAGGGACAGGAAGTTTGGGAGGCCGCGACATTTATGGTGGCAGCTGAAGCGACATTTATGGTGGCAGCTGAAGTAACATCTATGGGGGCACTGAAGCCTTATGGTTTTTATTCTAACAATTGTTTTGTGAGTACAGGTTTTATTGAAGATGCTGGAGAAAGTCTATTAGATAGAGAAATTGAACTGATGAGATAGATGATGATGAAAGAATCCTGGAAGAGGCCAGCAGCAGTAAAAAAAAGGAGAAGCAGCAAAAGAAAGACAAAAAAAGATTGCGAGAGCACAGCCAGTGGAGCGATGCAACATAAAGTGTGGATACCTGGAGAAGAACATCAGATAGAAGCAGCGACAAGTGGAAAATTGCAACAAAAGATATGGGATCCAGGCATACACGGATCCGAACACATGATCAGGCGATCATGATTAATTTCAACGTTGGGAGTCTGATGCAGGAGCATCAAGACCATTTTTTCATTTGTAAATATGTGATAAAAGGGGGGTGTGACAATTTTAATATTTTATTAATTTATTTTTTATTTTTAATAAAATAGGAGATAATTATGAGAAGTGAGGATTTTGTAAATATTCTTTTATTAAATAAAAGGATATGAGAGAAATAGTTTAGGAGCAAAATTAGAGATTAGGAATTCTATGTATGGGATTTTGTTGAGGATTTGGTGGAGTGATTTTTGGACTGAATTAAATGAATTTTTTTTTGTATAAATATTAGTGGGTTTTGTGAGGAAAATAGACTTGCATAGTTGGAGAGTGAGAGTGATTGAGAGTAGGTTTGAACAGCCAAGGCTGTAAGCCTCTGGCAAATTGTAAGGGCCATGAACGTTGAATATTTGGCCAGGAAAAAAAGTTTGTAAGTAATTTTTCATTGTTAATATGAAGACTGTGTTTTTTGAACTACATTGATCGATTCAGAAAATGTGTATTTAGCTGGGTTTGAATAGTAAATCGATATCAAGGGGCGTTGGATGAATGTTAGTTTAAATCTCTATTTTCAAATTAATAGAATTGAAAGGGCACAGTTCTAAGTGGAAACAAAGGCTTTGCAATTGATGTTAATTTCTATTGGAAGTTGATTTTAATCCTTAGTGTAGAGAGAGAGTACTAAGTGAAGCGATGACAAAGCAATGATTATGAAGCAGCTTGAAATCAAATGTTGAATTATTCCCATTTGAACGATTTTAGTGTGTGTTTAAGGGCGCAGGTTTGAAATGAAACGGTGGCAGCGTTTGCAACATTGATGAAATTTGATTTTTGAATTCACATCCTTTGTACTGTTAAATTGGGTGATAATCGTTGAAATTAAATACGGTTTTATTGATCACGGTGGAAGTCGGAGCACAGAGATCAAATGCGTAGTTTCCAAAGGAGTAATTCGATGGCTAAGTTGCAGATCTACTCAGATGCAAATGATTGATTGCAAGAGGATCAAGTTTTAATACACCATGCCTTCATTATATTTCAGGGCTCACACCCAGATATTAAACTACCGCTATTTATTAATGTGTATAACATTGGATCCTGTAGGAAATTGAGTATGCTGAGTCGTGGTTGTTTTCAATACTCATGTACATGAGGAGCGTTGTGGAAAAATCGGTGCTTGCCGGAGTAGCCTTCGAATTCAGGCATTGGAATTCTCTACTTTCTGTAATGTTTTTGCCAGCAGTTATGATGAATGGATATGGTCTAACTGTAAGAATCATAGATTGTGGATGTATACCCGTAGTGTGCAAGTGCCGGAACAGTGGAGTTAATATGTCCAGTTTGAACAAGGAAAAGCTTGTATAAGATCTTACGGTGATAGCTTGCTTGAAGCCTGTCAGCGCTGGAAAAAAACCAAAGTTCTGGAATAAGGAACAACGAACAACATGTTAATAAGATTCGATGGGATCGATTTTAATATACAACCTTGAATAGCTCTATGAAATCCGATTTAGAAATGGAGTGATCGACATACAGTGGAAGACTTTTGGAAAATGAAATACAGTTGATTTCAGTAGCGCTGGAAGGCAAGGTAAGAATTTTCATATTGACTTGGTAAGTTATTGAAATACTGTGAAAATTCCATTCATTGAGGTTGAAATGCATAAGAACGAATATGCATTGATATTAATTGTTGAGGTTTGAGCTTTTAAGTTATAAAATGGTGAACATACATTGAATATGGGTGATAATGAAAAGGCAAGGGCGCATTTGTTTGTTGACTTCTGAATATATGAAATCCGATACTGAAACCCATATATAAATAATTGTGGAAATGACTAATGAAAAGTATTTGGGCTTAAAACCAGAATTAAAAGGGTTTATAATATGGTTCTTCCAAAAGGGCTATTGTATTGAAGTTTGGTTGAGATAAAACTTTGTGCAATTTAATGTGAAATGGAAACCATATAGATAATGGCCAAGAGTGAATGAAATCTGGATGTGTATGGATCAGGTTTGGTTGATATGCCAAGCTTTTAATTTGAGAAGTTGCATAGGTTAAATATCATGGAAAAGACTTTAATGAAAGAAAAAAACCTTACATATGAAGGTCTTATGAGAATGGGAATGGTTTTTCCATATGGGAAAAAGAGAGTGGGCATCATATTAGAACGAAGAGAAACTTTTGCACAAGGGAATGTTAATACAATTGGAAGTCTTAAAATATGAATGAATTCTTTTGGAATGGGATTTAACAATAGGTATGAAGTTAAATTGAAAGAGAGCTTCCACATTGAGAGTTGGGAATTGCCATACTTGAAGACTTAGATTGGGTGTAAATGTCGAGATGTATTCTTATGTACACAGAGATTAAATATTCTGGGTATTGCAGGGCAGCCTACGTCAGCTATAAAGAGAATTATATAAGCTACAGTCACTGCTATGATAAGCAAAGAAAAAGAGGAAAAACTCATTAGAGTTAAGTCGTATTGATTTATACGCAACGAATCATTCCATGAGAGGAAGCATGAAACAACCCATAAATTACTAAGCTGTAGCTTTGCTGAAATTATAAGAACAACAAGAATATCAGTGACCAAAAAAATAAAAATGTCCAGATACATGTCATAAAATCTGAGCCTTTTGGGCTAGGGTCTCGTAACAGAGACCATATTCCCATTCACATTTTAAACCATTAAAGAGCACCAGCATTACGAATAGAAACTATTAATATTCTGACTCTGGCAGAGTCTCGGTCTTAAATGGACACTGTGTAAAACCCTAAGAGAGGTAACAATTATGCATAAATGAGACGGAACAACGCCATGAGATGGTACTATCCACACAGGCCTATACCGACCCGAAACACCAAGGGAGGCGAAATTAATATCCATTGAAAATGAAAGATGCTCATAGCTGCCGATAGTGAAATACGTATGGGTATGCGTTACATGTGGAAAACACAGTAAGGAGAGAGAATCGGTCAATAGAGCAGGGGATAGCAAATCGTTTCGAATAGATAGATTTACCAAGACAGGAAGAGGTTACCTGCCAACGAAGACCCTCGTCATTTTATGAGCTCTCTGCGCCAGAGGTAAAAGCAGAATATCAATTTAATTGAACGCATGAAGGTCAATAGTAAATTGAACACAAAATTATATATACGAATGGGGAAAAAATTCAAACCTCACGAAGTCGAGCTTGACGACTCTCGCTCTTCTGCGATGAGGCGAGTCAAGTATTAGCAACTCTGCATGATATTATCAAGATTAGCTAATTATCAGGTAACGA
Source organism: Pinus albicaulis (assembly GCA_034641835.2). NCBI lineage: Eukaryota > Viridiplantae > Streptophyta > Pinopsida > Pinales > Pinaceae > Pinus > Pinus albicaulis. The sequence continues at coordinate 1,182,480,960 of CM076580.1, read as the reverse complement.
AATCGACAAAGGAAAAATGACGAAAACAAACCAAAGAGAATACATCAAAATTTGTACAGGAGATATTGCGGAAACGGTCCCAACGATACTGAACCATCAACGCAAACTCCAGAATGAAGCCTTTTCATATCATTAACGTTCGAGACTTCCACAGAAAATAAGTATGACAAATGCGGAGAGTCGAATATGACCTCTACCACAAATTGCAAGACGTATGCGCAATATTCATACCTGGTTTCATTGCAGTGGCGTAGATAAGTCGGCCCACGAGTTAATTCCTCCGTTTGCATGCATGAACAAACCACACGAAGAGCAAAAAAAACTTCCTTCAACCAAAGGCGTAGACTTATATAACCATTCGAAAAACCCCAGATCACTAATACGGTGTGAGGATCACAGCCGTCCACATGGCCACATCATAGAGATGAGGCCACGGATCGAATAGCTGGAGCATACATTTACGCCGGTTGTTCAACATTAATTATGCCAAAAGTACATAATGAAATTTCCGGCGTTATGTCATATGAAGGAGAAGGGCCTTGCGTACAGATTAGTCTGGCATGGCGACCTACCAGATTTACGTGGAGGTATAACACGTGAACAGGAAAGGGATGGAATCATCCCCACCAATAACATGTAACCAGAAGTATTATAAGATCTGACGTGGAGTAGAAACACCACATATCAGTCCCACACCCCATCAAATCAATTCATATCAGGACGCCATGGGTGAAAGCTTAACAAATATGTTAAATCTTCATATTAAATGTTGACATGAAAACTTATGAACAATAAAATGTGATCATTTCAACACAGATCTTGTGAAGAGTATGAATACCACCTCATTGAACCGCCATAAGTATGATATAGTCCTCCATATAAAAGTATGTATATTAATTTCAACCAATGCTAAAGACCAAATTGGTAGGAGAGGACATTATGATAAAAATTAAGAACATAGGATGGAAAAAGGGTCCGGAAGGCCCCATGAGTACAACCTATTCGCATACTTTGCATATAGATATGTAGAAATGGGTTGAATGCCCAACAGTGCATAACCATCAAGGTAAACGTTAAACATAGATGGTATATGCTACCCTTCATATATGGGAATTAATATATAATAACTCCACTATGATTCAAATACAAAGTAACTCGACTTTGAAATGAGAGTTAAAAGATATTGACTTGTGGTATAGTTGTTATGTGGAAATAAATCATATTGGGGGGGGAAACATATGATTATACCAGATAGAAAACACAAATATTATGTCAAACTTATTCTTGGAAATATGAAATGCCTGAAAAAAAAAAATTTGTTGTGAGTAGATGGGAGGTGTGAAAAATGTTATCAGAGCCCAAGTTATAAAACTGGGCTGGTGACATTGTGCTCACTGTTGCTGTGTGTTCACTGTATAAATTGGTTTCTGAAAAAAAAAACAAAAATGATATAATTGTTATTTTTACTGATCTGTGTGGAGTGTGTACAGTGGTGCTAGAATGGCAGAAGGTGACGAAATTTATGTTGATCTGCGTAATGAGGATGATGCGCCAGATCCCAATGTGCCCATGACGGCTATGTTGTGGAGGTTGCAACAAGAATTGGCTGAGATAAAAAGCCAGAATGACAGATTGTCATTAGCTAGTGAGGAGCAGGGAAAGCTCATCAGAGAATTGACTTCACGGAACAGCCAAGAAGGTGAAGGTTCCGGAAAGAGGAAGACTGATGATTCTGATGATGATGATGCTATTAGGAATCAGTATAAGCAGAAAAAGGAATTGCAGGCGGAATTCTGAAAGATTAACCCTCCCTCCTATGATGGGGAGAAGGAGGAAGATGCGGAAGCCTGGTTGTTGAACATGATTAAGTACTTCCAGGTCTATGAATATGAAAGCAATCTGAAGGCTAAATTAGCTGTTTACCAGCTACAAGGTAAGGCTACCCTGTGGTGGGAGGAGACAAAAATGGTGCATGCCATTGATGAAAAGACAGTTACATGGGAAGATTTCCAAGTTAAGTTCAAAAACCGCTACCTGAATGAACGTTACTATGATGACAAAGCCAAGGAATTCCATGAACTTAGACTGGGATAGCTCACTATTGATGAGTTTGTTACTAAGTTTACAAATCTGTTGAGATATGTACCCTACATAAGGGAAGAAAATGCAAAGGTACAAAGGTTTCTGAATTTTTTGCCTGCTGTATACAAAGAGAAGATCGAGTTTGATAACCAAAAAAAAATGGACGAAGCTGTTAGAAAAGCTAGATTGTGCTACCAACAGTTCAAAAGCAAAACTGAACATGGAAAAATCTGGGTAAAAAAGAGTGAATTCAAAGGGAAGAAACAAAAACCAGCCTATTTGAAGAATTTTGGCAGAGATCATCAGCAGAAAAAGTTTAATAAACCCAAAGAAAGTCAAACTGCTCAGTCCCAAGTGGCCTCAAAACAAATAGATGGAGACAATAAGAAAGAGGGCACAGTGAAAATGAGAGAACCTCTGAAATGCTGGGGATGTGGAGAACCCCATCTGCTGAGACAATGTCCCCATCAAAACATTCAGATGATTATGAGAGACCGAGAAGCTACCACAGTAAATGACATAGCCATAAATATACCAACTATCATTGCAGCCTTGGAAAATCAGTAAGCAGAACATCAAGCTACCATGGTTGAAATGGAGGGTAAGATTTCTGACCAATCTGTTACAGTTTTGATTGATCCGGGTGCTTTTTTGAGTTACATTAGTCAAAAAATTATAGAAAAATGTCATCTTAAACATGAAAAATTTCAGCAGTCATGGTTGGTTTAGCTGGCCACTGGAACCAAGAGGAAGGTAACCCATAAATTTCCTCGAACAGCAATTAAATTAAATGATTTTCAAACCGAAGTAAATTTGAACACTCTGCCCTTAGGTTCCTATGACTTGCTGATAGGAATGGATTGGCTGGAGAAGAAGAAGGTTATGATGAACTGTTGGGACAAGACCTTACATTGTGTAGATGAAGAAGGGAAACCTTTTATCCTCAAGGGAAAACCAAAACCTATCTCTGTAAGACAAATATCAACACTGCAATTAAAACGAACAGCTAGAAAAGGATACCAAGTATATGCAGTACATGTGGAAGAAACATAATAGAAAACTGAAGAAAATTTTTTGAATGCTTTACCAGTAGTAAGAGAATTTAAGGAAGTTTTTCAAGATGAGATTCCTCATCTTCCCCCCAAAAGAGAGACTGATTTTTCAATCGATCTGGTTCCAGGAGCAGTACCTGTTTCCCGAGCCCCTTATCGAATGAGCCCCCCTGAACTTATGGAACTGAAAATGCAATTGCAAGAACTGTTAGATAAAGGTTATATCAGACCAAGTGTGTCTCCTTGGGGAGCACCGGTATTTTTCGTGAAAAATAAAGATGGAACTTTTAGGATGTGCATTGATTATCGTCAATTGAATAAGCTGACCATTAAAAATAGATATCCTTTACCTAGAATTGATGATCTTTTTGATCAAATGAGAGGAGCTTCAGTATTTTCGAAGATTGATCTAAGGACTGGTTATCACCAGCTTAGAATTAAAGAAGAAGACATCAGCAAAACAACGTTTCGAACCACGTATGGTCACTACCAATTTGTAGTCCTACCTTTTGGATTGACAAATTCCCCTGCCACATTCATGTGCCTGATGAACAGTGTGTTAAATAAATACTTGAATAAATTTTTCCTTGTGTTCATAGATGATATTTTAGTCTACTCAAAAAGTGAGGAGGAACATAAAGAACACTTGAGGATAGTATTGCAAACCCTGAAGGAAAACCAGCTATATGCCAAGTTCAGCAAATGTGAATTTTATAAAGATAAGATCCAATACTTGGGTCATATTATTTCTGAACAAGGCCTTGTTGTTGACCCTGAAAAGATAAAGGCTATACAAGAATGGCCAGTACCAACTGATGTCTCAGCAGTGAGATCATTCATGGGGATTGCCGGTTATTATCGCAGATTTGTGGAGAGATGTTCTACTATAGCACATCCCATAACATCATTACAAAGGAAGGGTGTCAAATTTGAGTGGACTGAAAAATGCCAAAACAGTTTTGACCAATTAAAGCTAAAACTTACTACAACCCTTATACTGAAGATTGCAGATCCTGATAAAGAATTTGTGGCATGTACAGATGCCTGTAGAGAGGGGTTGGGAGGAGTTCTTTTGCAGGAAAATTCAGCTATTGCCTATGAATCTAGGAAACTAAAGATGCATGAACAGAACTATAGTGCCTATGATTTAGAATTAGCAGCTGTTATCCATGCTTTGAAAATGTGGCAACACTATCTCCTTGGAAAAAAATTTACATTGATGACTGATCATATTAGTCTCAAATATTTCTTTTCCCAAACTGATTTGAATGCTAGACAAGCCAGATGGCTGTCCTTTCTAAGCGAATTTGACATGGATATAAAACATATTAGGGGGAAAGAAAATAAAATTGCTGATGCTTTAAGTAGAAATGCTTTTCAAATTATAGGCAGAAGTGGAAGTAGTGCCCAGTTTGATTTAGAGGAGTTAGTGAAACCTGCAGCAAACCAAGATCCAAATTATGAAACACTCCTGGTGAAACTACCGAAAAAGGAGAAGACTGATTTCACTCAAAACCAAAAAGGGCTGATTTGTTATAAAAACAGATTGTATATTCCAAATGTGGAGACCTTGAAAAAAGAGATTCTAGATGAATATCACAAACAGCCATATGCAGGACATCTAGGATATCATAAAATGTTAACAGCTTTGAAAAAGAAGTTGTTTTGGCCAGGAATGAAGAAAGATGTAGCAGAATATTTAACTAGATGCATGGAATGTCAACTAGTCAAAGTTGAGCATCAACATCCTACTGGTATTTTAAACCCTTTGTCGATTGCAGAATGGAAATGGGACACAGTTTCCATGGATTTCATAACAGGATTGCCCAAAACCAAATACCAACATGATTCAGTGATGGTGGTAGTAGACACTTTAACAAAAGCTGCCCATTTTATACCAGTGAAATCTACTTTTGGGACTGCCCAGGTAGCGAATGTATTCCTGAAAGAAATAGTAAGACTACATGGGGTCCCAAAGGTGATTGTTTTTGACCGAGATGCTAAGTTTACAACCGCTTTTTGGAAAGGGCTATTTGGAGGTATGGGCACTAAATTGAATTTTAGTACCGCCTATCACCCTCATACCGGTGGGCAGACAGAGAGGACTAATCAAATTTTGGAGGACATGCTGAGAATGTATGTGATGGATAGGCCATCAAAGTGGAAAGATTACTTGCATTTAGCTGAATTTTCCTATAATAACAGCTACCAATTCTATATCAAGATGAGTCCGTTTGAGGCACTGTATGGAAGAAAATGTCGTACTCCTTTGAGCTGGAGCAGCTAGAAGATAAACTAATGTTGGGACCAGATGCTTTACAAGAGATGGAAAGAATTGTTAAACAGATACAGAGAAACATTAAGACAGCACAAGATCGCCAGAAAAACTATGCTGATAAGAAAAGAGTGCACCGAGAATTTAAAGTGGGGGAGCATGTGTACTTGTGTATTAAACCAAAAAAGAGCACACTTTATGCTGGAAGTTGTGCAAAACTGGCTCCTAGATATGGTGGTCCTTTTGAAATATTAGAAAGGGTGGGACCAGTGGCGTACAAGCTGGCCTTACCACCCCATGTTAGAGTTCATGATGTGTTTCATGTTTCATTGTTAAAAATATATGTCCATGATGCTTCTCACATAGTTGATTGGAATGTTGTATAGGTGGAACCATAAGGGGAGTTTTTGCCAGAACCGCTTCAAATATTGGAGTGGGAATAAATTGAATTGAGAAATAGAACAGTAGCAAGAGTAAAGGTGCAGTGGAAGCACTTTACTGCTGAAGAAGCTACCTGGGAAAGAGAAGCGGAATTGATGGAAAGATATCCATTTTTGTTTGCAAAATGAACTCTAGTAGTTGAATAACAACACTGAGGACGATGTTTAGTTTCATAGGGGGAATATGTAACACCCCCAATTCATATGTTTGAATTTCAAAGCTAGACATTTGAACTTTAATCCTAAGGGGAGTGGACCCCAAAGGACAAGTATTTTGTGAATGTAATTAATTATTTAAATTGAGGAAAGGAATAAAATGATTGTGTGTAGATTGACCAAAATGAGATTTATGAGATCACTTGCTAAATCCATGAGGATGGATGAGGCAAATATTTCCCCACAAATCTTCAAAAATCCTTGAAAGAAATTATTTATAATTTAGATTTTTGAGGGAAGAAATCTAAATTTCAATGATGAGGAAAGTAGTTGGGAAGAGGTAAAAGCTGAAAAGATGAGAGTGGCAAAGAAAGAAGCTTTAAAGAATCCCTAAAATGGGAAGCCTATGCAAACAGGAAGAAAAGCATCCTGATATTCTGGACGCAGAATTAGAAACATGCATTGGGGAACAATAGCTTAAATAAACTGCTCCTAAACAGATTAGAAGTTAGTCTGTTCTAGGAGACGATCTCAGCTCGGGGGTGGGTTCTGGGAGACAAAAGGACTCTAAGGTTGGGAGGTTGGTCGACTGCATGAGTGGTATGTCTCTAAATTTATTGGTGTGTTCATTTGATATAGTATGAATTGGCTACATATAACAGTTTATTTGTAGAATTGATTTATTACTGCTACATTTAACAGAATTAATCATAAGGAATTCACCTTTATAATTCTGTATAGTTGTAGAAAAGAAATCTGTTGAGTAGAATCCAACAGAAAGTTTAAACCCAGGTTGGTTTAAATCTGAGGATGCATCATTCTCTACAGATGAGAAAATTTTAAACTAATTCTGATCTATGAGTATACATTTGTGAGCATGATTAGGTACATGGAAGAGAAACTCACAAAAAAATCTCTAAACCAATACTTAAGTGATAAGCCGGAGATTTCTAGTACCTCGTAATTCACAAAACTGTAACTTTAATCTGTCTCTGTGGGAAATGTAACAGTGAGAAAGTAAATGTAGAGAGTGAAGAAGTAATTATTTAGTTAATTTCTAAGTGAAGAGCAGAGATTTATAATAATTTCCACAGCTAGGCATTTCAACAATTAATATAGTTACTATTTCCTTAACAAGGATTACATGGAAGAGTAGTAAAATTTGTATTGTATAATTACTTTAGGTAGCAAGGGAATGAATCCCAAAACATGATCAGTTCTACAGAAATAACTAGAACATGAGATATATGTATGAAAGATATGGGAGTAGCCACCAGGAAATAAAAAGGAGACCCAAATAGAAAAAAAATTATATAATATGGAAAACTAGTAAAGCATGGGAGCCTACAATAATATAGTACCTGTATCTTATACATATATATATATATATATATATATATATATATATATATATATATATGAGAATGGGTACACAAACCTTATGCATGCAATTATATATATAGGCAGATATCAGTAAAGGAAATCAGTTTAAACATGGGTATGGTGAGACTGCTATCTCAAGAAAAATACATTGCACAAGCCTTTATAAATATCTAGCTATGGAAAACAATTTAAATGTGCATACAAAATTAAAAATGAACTATAACTCTTCAGAATTCCTGAGAGTCTCGTGTAAGATTCATGCAAATTAAAAATAGCTAAGAGGCTTGTACAATTGAAAAACATTAGCTATAAGGAGAATTATATAAGATACAGTCACTGCTATGATAAGCAAAGCAAAAGAGGAAAAACTCATTAGAGTTAAGTCGTATTAATTTATACGCAACGAATCATTCCATGAGAGGAAGCATGAAACAACCCATAAATTACTAAGCTGTAGCTTCGTTGAAATTATAAGAACAACAAGAATATCAGTGACAAAAAAAATAAAAATGTCCAGATACATGTCATAAAATCTGAGCCTTTTGGGCTAGGGTCTGGTAACAGAGACCATATTCCCATTCACATTTTAAACCACTAAAGAGCACCAGCATTACAAATAGAAACTATTAATATTCCGACTCTGGCAGAGTCTCGGTCTTAAATGGACACTGTGTAAAACCCTAAGAGAGGCAACAATTCTACATAAATGAGATGGAATAACGCCACGAGATGGTACTATCCACATAGGCCTATACCGACCTGAAACGCCAAGGGAGACGAAATTAATATCCATTGAAAATGAAAGATGCTCATAGCTGCTGACAATGAAATATGTATGGGTATGCGTTACCTATGGAAAACACAGTAAGGAGAGAGAATCAATCAATAGAGCAGGGGATAGCAAATCGTTTCGAATAGAGAGATTTACCAAGACAAGAAGAGGTTACCTGCCAATGAAGACCCTCGTCCTTTACGAGCTCTCTGCGCCAGAGGTAAAAGCAGAATATCAATTTAATTGAACGCATGAAGGTCAATAGTAAATTGAACACAAAATTATATATATGAATGGGGAAAAAAAATTCAAACCTCACGAAGTCGAGCTTGACGACTCTTGCTCTTCTGCGATGAGGCGAGTCAAGTATTAGCAACTCTGCATGATATTATCAAGATTAGCTAATTATCAGGTAAAAAAACCGACAAAGGAAAAATGACGAAAACAAACCAAAGAGAATACATAAAAATTTGTACAGGATATATTGCGGAAACGGTCCCAACGATATTGAACCATCAACGCAAACTCCAGAACGAAGCCTTTTCGTATCATTAATGTTCGAGACGTCCACAGAAAATAAGTATGACAAATGCGGAGAGTCGAATATGACCTCTAACAAAAATTGCAAGACGTATGTGCAAGATTCATACCTGGTTTCGTTGCAGTGGCGTAGATAAGTCGGCCCACGAGTTAATTCCTCCGTTTGCAGGGGTGAACAAACCACACGAAGAGCAAAAAAAACTGCCTTCAACCAAAGGCGTAGACTTATATAACCATTTGAAAAACCCCAGATCACTAATACGGTGTGAGGATAGCAGCCATCCACATGGCCACATCATAGAGATGAGGCCACGGATCGAATAGTTGTAGCATACATTTACACCGGTCGTTCAACATTAATTATGCCAAAAGTACATAATGAAATTTCCGGCGTTATGTCGTATGACGGAGAAGGGCCTTGCGTATAGATTAGTCTGGCATGGCGACCTACCAGATTTACGTGGAGGTATAGCACGTGAACAGGAAAGGGATGGAATCATCCCCACCAATAACATGTAACCAGAAGTATTATAAGATCTGACGTGGAGTAGAAACACCACGTCTCAGTCCCACACCACATCAAATCGATTCATATCAGGACGCCATGCGTGAAAGCTTAACAAATACGTTAAATCTTCATATTAAATGTTGACATGAAAACCTATGAACAATAAAATGCGATCATTTCAGCACAGATCTTGTGACGAGTATGAATACCACCTCTTTGAACCGCCATAAGTATGATATAGTCCTCCATATAAAAGTATGTATATTAATTTCAACCAAGGCTAAAGACCAAATTGGTAGGAGAGGACATTATGATAACAATTAAGAATATAGGATGGAAAAAGGGTCCGGAAGGCCCCATGAGTACAACCTATTCGTATCCTTTGCATATAGATATGCAGAAATGGGTTGAATGCCCAAGAGTGCATACCCATCAAAGTAAACGTTAAACATAGGTGGTATATGCTACCCTTCATATAGGGGAATTAATATATAATAACTCCACTATGATTCAAATACAAAGTAACTCGACTTTGAAATGAGAGTTAAAAGATATTAACTTGTGGTATAGTTGTTATGTGGAAATAAACTATATTGGGGAGGGAAACCTATGATTATACCAGATAGAAATCACAAACATTATGTCAAACTTATTCTTGGAAATATGAGATTCCTGAAAAAAAAAAAAATGTTGTGAGTAAATAGGAGGTGTGACAATTATAGACCCAAGGTATATATTTATAACATAAATATTGTCAACCCTAAAATAAACATGGTTGACCATGGTTCATTTTCATGTTGAGAGAGCCCTTGTCACAATGTGATCATTGAACATGGTTACTCATGCTTGACCATTGGTGTTTAACATTTTATAACATTGGAGTTTATAATAAATGGTGTTTAATATTTGGATTTATAACATTGAGTTTATAATATTTCACTTATAATATTGATATTTAACATTTTATAACATTGGAGTTTATAATAAAGGTCCAAAAGTTGTAGAAAAATGTCATCCTAAACCTGAAAAAGTTCAGCAGTCATGGTTGGTTCAGCTGGCCACTGGAACCAAGAGGAAGGTAACACATAAATTGCCTCGAACAACAATTAAATTAAATGATTTTCAAGCCGAAGTAAATTTGAAGATTTTTCCCTTAGGTTCCTATGACTTGCTGATAGGAATGGATTGGCTGGAAAAGAAGAAGGTTATGATGAACTGTTGGGACAAGACCTTACATTGTGTAGATGAAGAAGGGAAACCTTTTATCCTCAAGGGAAAACCAAAACCTATCTCTGTAAGAAAAATATCAGCAGTGCAATTAAAACGAACAGCTAGAAAAGGATACCAAGTATATTTAGTACACGTGGAAGAAACAGAATATAAAACTGAAGAAAAATTGATGAATGCTTTACTAGTAGTAAGAGAATTTAAGGAAGTTTTTCCAGATGAGATTCCTCATCTTCCCCCCAAAAGAGAGATTGATTTTTCAATCGCTCTGGTGCCGGGAGCAGTACCTGTTTCCCGAGCCCCTTATCGAATGAGCCCCCCTGAACTTATGGAACTGAAAATGCAATTGCAAGAACTGTTAGATAAATTTTATATCAAACTGAGTGTGTCTCCTTGGGGAGCACCGGTGTTGTTCGTGAAAAATAAAGATGGAAATTTTAGGATGTGCATTGATTATCGTCAATTGAATAAGCTGATCATTAAAAATAGATATCCTTTACCTAGAATTGATGATCTTTTTGATCAAGTGAGAGGAACTTCAGTATTTTCGAAGATTGATCTAAGGACTGGTTAACACCAGCTTATAATTAAAGAAGAAGACATCAGCAAAACAACCTTTCGAACCAGGTATGGTCACTACGAATTTGTAGTCCTACCTTTTGGGTTGACAAATGCCCCTGCCACATTCATGTGCCTGATGAATAGTATGTTAAATAAATAATTGGATAAATTTGTCCTTGTGTTCATAGATGATATTTTAGTCTACTCAAAAAGTGAGGAGGAACATAAAGAACACTTGAGGATATTATTGCAAACCCTGAAGGAAAACTAGCTATATGCCAAGTTCAGCAAATGTGAATTTTATAAAGATAAGATCCAATACTTGGGTCATATTATTTCTGGACAAGCCCTTGTTGTTGACCCTAGAAAGATAAAGGCTATAAAAGAATGGCCTGTACCAACTGATGTCTCAGCAGGGATATCATTCATGGGGATTGCTGGTTATTATCGCAGATTTGTGGAGAGATTTTTTGCTATAGCACATCCCATAACATCATTACAAAGGAAGGGTGTAAAATTTGAGTGGACTAAAAAATGTGAAAATAGTTTTGACCAATTGAAGCTAAAACTTACTACAGCCCCTATACTGAAGATTGCAGATCCTGATAAAGAATTTGTGGTATGTACGAATGCCTATAGAGAGGGGTTGGGAGGAGTTCTTTTGCAGGAAAATTCAGTTATTGCCTATGAATCTAGGAAACTGAAGACGCATGAACAAAACTATAGTGCCTATGATTTAGAATTAGCAGTTGTTATCCATGCTTTCAAAATGTGGCGACACTATCTCCTTGGGAAAAAATTTACACTGATGACTGATCATATTAGTCTCAAATATTTCTTTTCCCAACTGATTTGAATGCTAGACAAGCCAGATGGCTGTCCTTTCTAAGTGAATTTGACATGGATATAAAAAATATTAGGGGGAAAGAAAATAAAATTGCTGATGCTTTAAGTAGAAATTATTTTCAAATTATAGGCAGCAGTGGAAGTAGTGCCCAGTTTGATTTAGAGGAGTTAGTGAAACATGCAGCAAACCAAGATCCAAATTATGAAACGCTCCTGGTGAAACTACAGAAAAAGGAGAAAACTGATTTCACTCAAAACTAAAAAGGGCTGATCTGTTATAAAAACAGATTGTATATTCCAAATGTGGAGACCTTGAAAAAAGAGATTCTAGATGAATATCACAAACAGCCATATGCAGGACATGCAGGATATCAGAAAATGTTAACAGCTTTGGAAAATAAGTAGTTTTGGCTAGGAATGAAGAAAGATGTAGCAGAATATTTAACTAGATGCATCGAATGTCAACAAGTCAAAGTTGAGCATCAGCATCCTGCTGGTCTTTTAAACCCTTTGCTGATTGCAGAATGGAAATGGGACACAGTTTCCATGGATTTCATAACAGGATTGCCCAAAACCAAATACCAACATGATTCAGTGATGGTGGTAGTAGACACTTTAACAAAAGCTTCCCATTTTATACCAGTGAAATCTACTTTTGGGACTGCCCAAGTAGCGAATGTATTCCTGAAAGAAATAGTAAGACTACATGGGGTCCCAAAGGTGATTGTTTCTGACCGAGATGCTAAGTTTACAACCGCATTTTGGAAAGGGCTATTTGGAGGTATGGGCACTAAATTGAATTTTAGTACCACCTATCACCCTCAGACCGATGGGCAGACAGAGAGGACTAATCAAATTTTGGAGGACATGCTGAGAATTTATGTGATGGATAGGCCATCAAAGTGGGAAGATTACTTGCATTTAGCTAAATTTGCCTATAATAACAGCTACCAATCCTCTATCAAGATGAGTCCGTTTGAGGCAACGTATGGAAGGAAGTGTCGATACTCCTTTGAAAATTTTGGGCTTAATTTAGAAGATAAACTAATGTTGGGACCAGATGCTTTACAAGAGATGGAAAGAATTGTTAAACAGATACAAAGAAACATCAAGACAGCACAAGATCGCTAGAAAAAGTATGCTAATAAGAAAAGAGTGCAACGAGAATTTAAAGTGGGGGAGCATGTGTACTTGCGTATTAAACCCAAAAAGAGCACACTCTATGCTGGAAGTTATGCAAAAAATGGCTCCTAGATATGGTGGTCCTTTTGAAATATTAGAAAGGGTGGGACCAGTGGCTTACAAGTTGGCCTTACCACCCCATGTTAGAGTTCATCATGTGTTTCATGTTTCGTTATTAAAAAGATATGTCCATGATGCTTCTCACATAGTTGATTGGAATGTTGTATAGGTGGAACCAGAAGGGGAGTTTCCTCCAGAACCACTTCGAATATTGGAGCAGGAAGAAATTGAATTGAGGAACCGAACGGTAGCAAGAGTAAAGGTGCAATGGAAGCACTTTACTGCTCAAGAAGCTACCTGCGAAAGAGAAGCTGAAATGATGGAAAGATATCCATTTTTGTTTAAAAAAAAATGAACTCTAGTAGTTAAATAACAACACTGAGGATGGTGTTTTCTTTCAGAGGGGGAATATGTAACAGAGGGGGAATATGTAACACCCCCAATTTGTGTGTTGAATTTCAAAGCTAGACATTTGAACTTTAATCCTAAGGGGAGTGGACCCCAAAGGACAAGTGTGTTGTGAATGTAATTAAATATTCTAATTTGAGGCAATGAATAAAATGATTGTGTGCAGATTGACCAAAATGAGATTTATGAGATCACTTGCTAAATTCATGAGGATGGATAAGGCAAATACTTTCCCCACAATCTTTCAAAAAAATCCTTGAAAGAAATTATTTCTAATTTAGATTTTTGAGGAAGAATCTAAATTCCTCAATGATGAGGAAAATAGTTGGGAAGAGGTAAAAAGCTGGAAAAGATGAGGAAAAGCATAAAACAGCTTTAAAGAATCCATAAAATGGGAAGCCTAGGCAAACAGGAAGAAAAGCATCCTGATATTCTGGACGCAGAATTAGAAACATGCTTTGTGGAACAATAGCTTAAATAAGCTGCTCCTAAACAGATTAGAAGTTAGTCTGTTCTAGGAGACGATCTCAGCTCGGGGGTGGGTTCTGGGAGACAAAAGGACTCTAAGGTTGGGAGGTTGGTTGACTGCATGAGTGGTATGTCTCTAAATTTATTGGTGTGTTCATTTGATATAGTATGAATTGGCTACATATAACAGTTGATTTGTAGAATTGATTTATTACTGCTACATTTAACAGAATTAATCATAAGGAATTCACCTTTATAATTCTGTATAGTTGTAGAAAAGAAATCTGTTGAGTAGAATCCAACAGAAAGTTTAAACCCAGGTTGGTTTAAATCTGAGGATGCATCATTCTCTACAGATGAGAAAATTTTAAACTAATTCTGATCTATGAGTATACATTTGTGAGCATGATTAGGTACATGGAAGAGAAACTCACAAAAAAATCTCTAAACCAATACTTAAGTGATAAGCCGGAGATTTCTAGTACCTCATAATTCACAAAACTGTAACTTTAATCTGTCTCTGTGGGAAATGTAACAGTGAGAAAGTAAATGTAGAGAGTGAAAAAGTAATTATTTAGTTAATTTCTAAGTGAAGAGCAGAGATTTATAATAATTTCCACAGCTAGGCATTTCAACAATTAATATAGTTACTATTTCCTTAACAAGGATTACATGGAAGAGTAGTAAAATTTGTATTGTATAATTACTTTAGGTAGCAAGGGAATGAATCCCAAAACATGATCAGTTCTACAGAAATAACTAGAACATGAGATATATGTATGAAAGATATGGGAGTAGCCACCAGGAAATAAAAAGGAGACCCAAATAGAAAAAAAATTATATAATATGGAAAACTAGTAAAGCATGGGAGCCTACAATAATATAGTACCTGTATCTTATACATATATATATATATATATATATATATATATATATATATATATGAGAATGGGTACACAAACCTTATGCATGCAATTATATATATAGGCAGATATCAGTAAAGGAAATCAGTTTAAACATGGGTATGGTGAGACTGCTATCTCAAGAAAAATACATTGCACAAGCCTTTATAAATATCTAGCTATGGAAAACAATTTAAATGTGCATACAAAATTAAAAATGAACTATAACTCTTCAGAATTCCTGAGAGTCTCGTGTAAGATTCATGCAAATTAAAAATAGCTAAGAGGCTTGTACAATTGAAAAACATTAGCTATAAGGAGAATTATATAAGATACAGTCACTGCTATGATAAGCAAAGCAAAAGAGGAAAAACTCATTAGAGTTAAGTCGTATTAATTTATACGCAACGAATCATTCCATGAGAGGAAGCATGAAACAACCCATAAATTACTAAGCTGTAGCTTCGTTGAAATTATAAGAACAACAAGAATATCAGTGACAAAAAAAATAAAAATGTCCAGATACATGTCATAAAATCTGAGCCTTTTGGGCTAGGGTCTGGTAACAGAGACCATATTCCCATTCACATTTTAAACCACTAAAGAGCACCAGCATTACAAATAGAAACTATTAATATTCCGACTCTGGCAGAGTCTCGGTCTTAAATGGACACTGTGTAAAACCCTAAGAGAGGTAACAATTCTACATAAATGAGATGGAATAACGCCACGAGATGGTACTATCCACATAGGCCTATACCGACCTGAAACGCCAAGGGAGACGAAATTAATATCCATTGAAAATGAAAGATGCTCATAGCTGCTGACAATGAAATATGTATGGGTATGCGTTACCTATGGAAAACACAGTAAGGAGAGAGAATCAATCAATAGAGCAGGGGATAGCAAATCGTTTCGAATAGAGAGATTTACCAAGACAAGAAGAGGTTACCTGCCAATGAAGACCCTCGTCCTTTACGAGCTCTCTGCGCCAGAGGTAAAAGCAGAATATCAATTTAATTGAACGCATGAAGGTCAATAGTAAATTGAACACAAAATTATATATATGAATGGGGAAAAAAAATTCAAACCTCACGAAGTCGAGCTTGACGACTCTTGCTCTTCTGCGATGAGGCGAGTCAAGTATTAGCAACTCTGCATGATATTATCAAGATTAGCTAATTATCAGGTAACAAAATCGACAAATGAAAAATGACGAAAACAAACCAAAGAGAATACATAAAAATTTGTACAGGATATATTGCGGAAACGGTCCCAACGATATTGAACCATCAACGCAAACTCCAGAACGAAGCCTTTTCGTATCATTAATGTTCGAGACGTCCACAGAAAATAAGTATGACAAATGCGGAGAGTCGAATATGACCTCTAACACAAATTGCAAGATGTATGTGCAAGATTCATACCTGGTTTCGTTGCAGTGGCGTAGATAAGTCGGCCCACGAGTTAATTCCTCCGTTTGCAGGGGTGAACAAACCACACGAAGAGCAAAAAAAACTGCCTTCAACCAAAGGTGTAGACTTATATAACCATTCGAAAAACCCCAGATCACTAATACGGTGTGAGGATAGCAGCCATCCACATGGCCACATCATAGAGATGAGGCCACGGATCGAATAGTTGGAGCATAAATTTACACCGGTCGTTCAACATTAATTATGCCAAAAGTACATAATGAAATTTCCGGTGTTATGTCGTATGACGAAGAAGGGCCTTGCGTATATATTAGTCTGGCATGGCGACCTACCAAATTTACGTGGAGGTATAGCACGTGAACAGGAAAGGGATGGAATCATCCCCACCAATAAAATGTAACCAGAAGTATTATAAGATCTGACGTAGAGTAGAAACACCACATCTCAGTCCCACACCACATCAAATCGATTCATATCAGGACGCCATGCGTTAAAGCTTAACAAATACGTTAAATATTCATATTAAATGTTGACATGAAAACCTATGAACAATAAAATGCGATCATTTCAGCACAGATCTTGTGACGAGTATGAATACCACCTCATTGAACCGCCATAAGTATGATATAGTCCTGCATATAAAAGTATGTATATTAATTTCAACCAAGGCTAAAGACCAAATTGGTAGGAGAGGACATTATGATAACAATTAAGAATATAGGATGGAAAAAGGGTCCGGAAGGCCCCATGAGTACAACCTATTCGTATCCTTTGCATATAGATATGCAGAAATGGGTTGAATGCCCAAGAGTGCATACCCATCAAAGTAAACGTTAAACATAGGTGGTATATGCTACCCTTCATATAGGGGAATTAATATATAATAACTCCACTATGATTCAAATACAAAGTAACTCGACTTTGAAATGAGAGTTAAAAGATATTAACTTGTGGTATAGTTGTTATGTGGAAATAAATTATATTGGGGAGGGAAACCTATGATTATACCAGATAGAAATCACAAACATTATGTCAAACTTATTCTTGGAAATATGAGATTCCTGAAGAAAAAAAAAATTGTTGTGAGTAAATGGGAGGTGTGACAATTATAGACCCAAGGTATATATTTATAACATAAATATTATCAACCCTAAAATAAACATGGTTGACCATGGTTCATTTTCATGTTGAGAGAGCCCTTGTCACAATGTGATCATTGAACATGGTTACTCATGCTTGACCATTGGTGTTTAACATTTTATAACATTGGAGTTTATAATAAATGGTGTTTAATATTTGGATTTATAACATTGAGTTTATAATATTTCACTTATAATATTGATATTTAACATTTTATAACATTGGAGTTTATAATAAAGGATGTTTAATATTTGGATTTATAACATTGGGTTTATAATATTGGTGTTTAATATTGGTACTTGTTAATAATAGTAAAGATTTACAATATTAAGGATTATAATATTTTGGTTTTTTATATTAGTACATGTTTATAATATTTGAGTTTATAGTGTTAATTTTCTAAGATTTGTTCATAATATATGTTTTATAAAATTAGAGTTTCTCATACTATACATGCACATAAAACATGTACGTGATTTTTGGATTTAATGATCATGACTTAGTCTTGTTGGTATTAACTATCATACCCATCTTGGAGCAGTAGTCATGGAGAATATAGAGATGTTTGTCAAGGTCATCGCGATGTTTTTCAAGAACAACAATATCATCGGCATAGAGGAGAAGAGTAATGAGAACCCTAACAAGCTTGGTGCCTTTGCACCCCGCAGATTCCAGATGCTCCTCTAGCTTATCGATGTATATGCCAAAAAGGGTAGGGGATAGGGGACAACCTTGCTTAACTCAAATATTTTATTTAATGTCTTTAGACCACCCCTCGTTGGTCTGAAGCTTGGCAGTGACGGTTTCATAGAGATGGATCACATCAATCCTGAGCTTAGGAGGGACCATGATCTCTTGAAGTCTCTCCCAAATTTTATCTCGAGGGATAGTGTCGAAAGCTTTTCTAAAGTCCACAAAGCAACAGAAGAGTTCGACTTTACTATTGTGACCTTTCTCCGCAATGATTCTAAGAGTGACCAGATGGTCAATAGTTGAGTGATGTTTCCTAAAACCAGCTTGTCCTTTAACTCTTTTTCCTTGGCTTTCAAGCCAAAGGCTAAGCTTCTTCTCCAAAATGAGCCCATAAAGCTTGGCCATGATATGGCTAACCATAATGGTCCTATAGTTAGAAGGAACACTCTTGTCCCCATTTTTAAATATAGGCACAATAAGGCTTTTCATACAAAGCTGAGGGAAGCCATGCGTTACAACCAAATTGAGAAGTTTGTGGAGATAAGGATAATTCTTATCTAGGTTTTTCTTCTTATAGGTTCTAGAGATGATGGGAGTGAAATAGTAGATTGCAAGAAATATCGTATTGGTGGTAGAACCATAGATTTTGATCCAAATGTAATGATTGAAGGGGTTGATTTTATGAAGTCGGATGTGAGGGGAAAAAGTGTTCCTTATATATCATGTTATACCACCAAAACCCCTCCGAGAGGATTTCTTATTCTAACCAGAACAAAGAGTGAAACCTTCGAGGTGAGGGACCCTACATTCATCATGCTTCCATTTTTCAACTAAGAGAATAAGGTCAATACACTCGGGATCCAACTTCACATATGAAAATCCACGAAAGTTCCAGAAGAGGATTCAGAGTGATGCAAAACCCTATTTATCACTCGTGCTTGAGACTCTATCTCTAATAATAGTTTTCCTATTCCTAATGATTGCCGACTTTTCTTGCATCCTTAACCTTTTGGACTTCTTTCCTAAGTTAAGCTTGGTCTTCAAGAATGAGAACTTCATTTATAAAGATTCTTGTTCCTTTTAGGCTTTGGGTTTTCCTTGAGTTTATCCAATTTATGTTCATGAAAACTTGCCTTGACACGAATGAGTGTGTGTTTATGCTCAAGTATATTTCCGACCATTATTGCTTCCATGACACAAGTTGTTCAATTTGAGATTTTGTTTTTAATTTTTCTTGCTCCTATTGTCCCAAAATTGAAGTTTAAAATAACTTGTTGCGAGCCATAATCTTAGAGGATGTATCGAGAACTGATGTGACTCTGCACTAGAGGTATTGTACCAAATCACCGCACTGCAGAAAAATAGATATTATATGAGCTGCAGAATGTGTTTAACCACTATTGCTTAAACTTGATTCCCTACTTATCTACTGAGATTATGGAGAACCTTTAGAAATATGTGAGTTCTCCTTCAAATTTGATGCCCTACAAGGGATGAAATTTGTAGAGCTGAACCTTAAAAACCATTGCGCGAATCGCCTTATGTAACAGATGTATCACCACCAAAGAGACACAACACGTAGAGAACACCACATATGTTCAAAAGGATATATATCCACCGAAGATAGATATCATAGAGGGGCCACTGCATAAATTAGGGTTCAAATGCTGCATAAATTAGGGATAATAAAGGATAAAAGAGATATATTCAAGTTAATTCAATTTATTAACTTCGTAAATGATATATATATATATATATATATATATAATGTTGATAATATATATATTTTTATTTTATTTATAAATTTTAAATTAAAGATAATGATATGAGTTTTTTTGTTAATTTAATTAAATAGAAAATTAATTAATAATTAATAGAATTAAGTAAAATTATAATATAAGTTATAAGTAAATTTGCTAATTAGTTTTTTTTAATGAGTTGTAAGGAATGTTTGTTGTGTGATTATATATATTCTTCAATGGAATAATAGAAATATTTCCTTGCCAAAAAAACACAAATAAAACATTTTAATTGATTTGACAATTAGGTCATAAACAAATATATTTCGATGAATGATGTTCATATTTAGAAATCAGATGGACCGTTAATGATTTAATTACGGTATATATTTTATTATCCGCGGAATACTTCTAAAACCTGAAAAACCGTTCCGTTGGCCTTCAAATTCCAGGCCCTACAAAATTTCAGTTCATTAGGGTCAACGTAATTGCACTACGTCTGCTCAGATACATTGCCGTTATGAAAAAATTCTTGCAGCAACAGCTTAACATGTGAATCATACTCATCCACCACATGGCTTCCCGGAAAATCGCCAAAAACTCGAACAACGTCGCCTCTTCTTTCACAACCTTCTTCTCTGAGAAGTGCCGCTACAATATATATATACCAAATTGCAAATGAGACGATCCTACGCATTTGAATACCCCAAGGACGAGTTCCACCAATCGTACGATTTGTGTTACTATATCTGATTCTTGCAGCGTCTCCTTGGACACGGAGAAGAACTCATCCTCTCCTTCTCCATGAGATGTGTCTGAGAGTATGGAATAAATTAAGGAGAGCCCTGCTTCAAGTGCTACACTAATTAGATCAACATTCTTCGCGGTTTCACCATCCTCCTCCTTTTTCACCATTCTTGCCCTACATTTAGCAGTTATAGC
The DNA here is from genome assembly GCA_034641835.2 of Pinus albicaulis. Classification (NCBI taxonomy): domain Eukaryota; kingdom Viridiplantae; phylum Streptophyta; class Pinopsida; order Pinales; family Pinaceae; genus Pinus; species Pinus albicaulis. The sequence continues at coordinate 1,182,460,148 of CM076580.1, read as the reverse complement.
TACATGGTGCAGGTAATGCAAACGAGAGATGCAAAGAGTTACTGAATTAACTAGAACGCCAACGTAATCAAACTTTGAGTTGATGGGACACATTTGATTTTTCATCCAGGCAGCCTTTAGGATTGCCATTCCGTTGTAGAGGTCTTCATTAGATATATCCCTCAAATTCTCACGCGCTAATGTATACAGAGTGACGTGGACGGTACAAGAACAGAAATGGCTGAGCCTACATCTCGGAATATTTTCAATGTTCAAGTCGTAAAACATACGACGATAAATTCTTAAAACCATGCCCTGCATCTTCAAATGATCGCATCGCGATACGAGGCAACATAAAGCGGTAGAAATCCCGAACAAAAGGAGTTGAGGGAAATCAGTATCCTCCAAACCGATGAGATCCACGAGCCTGCACACTTCTTTCAAAACATCGCATGAAGATAGGTGGTGACAGCATAAATAACAGAACTGCCCATTTACTACCCGCCACAAGTATTCGTATCCTCTGATGGAGCAAAACACATTTCTATTTTCAGGTCGGTATTGGCAATATAGACGGAGCAGATTAAATTTCTGCCACAAAACTTTCCAATAATGCTCTGCCTGCATGTCTCTATTTTCCTTATCAGCATTTACAAGACATTGATAAACCGAAATCAATTCCATCATGAAAATTTTCATGTCTGCTTCGCTCAAAACTTGACTATAGTCGGGAATGACATCTAAACTTTGGGTTCGGCTTGAGTTGTTGAGTATGTACCGTTGCATTTCTTGTCTCAGCTGAGTCTGGGGAATAACATTGGTAATGTCGAAGGGCTGGCGGGTGAATGGGTTAAGGGCTTCGTGCTTGGCATCCCAAATATTCTCCAACGTCCCGCGGTTGTAGAGAATCTGAGCGGGGTCTTCCGTAGGCGGTAGTCGGACGGGATCATATGCAAATTCTTGCATCAACGTATCTACGTACTTTTCAGGAATTTCAATACTCTCTGTATCCATTTTCGGCTCTCTGTATCAAATGGGGCTGGTCGGTCTATGTTAACTTTTTATTTCTGAAATTTGAATAGGTTTTAAATTAAAAAATATTTATGGTTCATTGAGAATGTTTGGTATTAGATATTATTTTTGAGATTCTAATGGATTGGTTTATGATTTTAATGGAATAGTTTACGAAGCATAATATTTGCTAAGGTTTTGTAAATGATGTAGTAAGTTAAGTGGGTTTGATTGTGGGAAATATTCTACAGTTACGTGCGGAGTTTTGGGATGGGTGACCTTCCGATCGATTTCATTTCACTAGTTTCAATCCCACTTCTTAGCCTCTGTGAGTATCACTGGATGCAATGAGTTCTAAGTGGATTATTCAAAATTCATGATAAATTAGTGAGTTACAACTACCTCTCATGGAAATGGTCATACATGAATGACTTACTTAAGGCAGTTAAATCCCAAAAATAATATTTAATATAATGTATGGTTAGCTTATTTGTTAACATAAATTTGTTATTACATTTAATTATTATTGTTTATGACTAATTATGGTGGATAATGATTGGTTTAATTTAATTATAAATATAAATACTAAATATAAATATAAAAAAGTCAAACTAACCGTTTTCTGGTTGGTTCGAAACACGTAGACAATGTTCCATTGCATGTGATTATTACCAAAAAGTATTTTACAATTTTATATAGATCACAAAAACGTAGATTCTAAAAAATATAAATACTATTAATTATAATTGATTATGTTTTTTTGATTAATTATGGTTATAATAATTGGTTTCTATTAATTATATTTCAGTAAATCTATTTTTATTAACTAGATTTGATTATGTTTATTTTATATTCAACATGTTACCTTTTTTGTCATATTACTTTATAGATATTTGGTTTTTTAATTGATTATTTAAAATTAATTATATTTGTTTATAATTGATTATACTTTATATTTGATTGACACTCATTTTATAATGAGTCATAATTAATATGTACCAGGTTTGATTTTTGATTGAATATATATATATAATTAATTGATTAAAATTGTTTAAGATTAATTATTATTGTATATTTCTAAATAGGTTTTGTTTAATTTACATAAGAAATAGACATTTTCATTTGTAATGAGATGATATAATTTCAAGTAAGAATGTGATTTTTTGTTGAGTAAAATACATTTTTGAATGCATTAATGGATTCAAGCTTAAAATACATTAAATGCATAAATGGATTCAACAACGTGAAAACAAATTACATTTTTGAATGTATAGATGAATTCAATAATGAAAAATCTCAGCACTAGAATTCTATAGATTAAACAACTTAAACTCAGACAACTTAAACTCAATTTTAAAAATCTCTTGGATTTTGATTAAAATTAATAAGAAAAAATATTGTGTAAATAGTCATTTTGTCTATAAGTTAGACTATGCCTATTTGATTATGGTTAATAATGGATATCTAAAATTAAGTTTTAATTAATAATAGTGAATCATATTAATTTATTCTGAACTATCATAACTATGATTAATATAATTGACCATGCTTAAAAATATTTAATCATATTCAATTATGATTCAACATTTAAATAAATAAAAATTTCTAATTTTTTATTATAATATTATAATATATATTAAATATAATATTTTTTTTTAAAAATATAAAGCTTATTTTGGACAAACATGCTTATTAGTTTGTCTTCTACCCGCAATAAAATACTTATCACCAAAATTATATTAAGCAATAAAATACTTATCACCAAAATTATATTAAGCTTTAGTCAAGCCTACACATCACATCAATAAAAAATTTAATTCTCAAAATGACTTTTCCTGTTGAACCCCTCCTTGTAAACTTTCAACCTGTAACCTCATGAGTCTATGTAACACTCATCTAAAGATTTATAGATATAGTAAAAACCCCTCCTTGTAAACTTTCAACCTGTAACCTCATGAGTCTATGTAACACTCATCTAAAGATTTATAGATATAGTAAAAAGGAAAAAAGAAAAGAAATGAAAAAAGAAAAAAACAAAGAAAGTAAAATAATTTTATTTCTATCTTCCACCTTTTTCTTAGAATGCTCACTTTGTTAAACTCGGTGATTTTTCACTTAAAATCTGAGTAATCTAAGCTGGATAGTTCCTTCCTTAAGATTGTCTTAAGATTCAGGTATGCGTTGGAGTTTAATTGCATACTAGAGCATAGTTGGGTTGGGCTATTTTAATTCATGTCACCTATCACCTATTTTTATTATGCACACATAGTGCCTCTCTATTTAAATATTTTATTATTCTTGCCATTCTATGTCTGCTCATGTTCCCCGTTGATTACGTTCCATGAGGGTATTGGACTGGGGACATTTAATGCTTGGCCTATATTTTATTTATTATATTTCCCAAGACAACTATTAATTAGGTAACTTCGAACATTCTCGACTGCTCCACTTGGCGGGCATCATAATGTATAGATGATGGGATATGTGGCTGAATGGCGGTCCTCGATCCTTAGGGTTATGGATCAGACGACGTGGGTTAATTCCAGACGGTTAATGGGTAGCTATCCCCACCGCCTCTCCCCCAATCCGCCAGGTTCGAGGTTCATTTGCAACCCTTCTCCGGGGTGGGGGACAGTAGGGCTTTGCAACCAAACCCTAACAATTCTGAAATGCAAGTAGATCTGAGGCTTCTCTTCATTTTATTTGAACCAGGTAACTTTTGTTAGCTTTCCATTTCCCGATTGTGACTAGTATCTCATTTTATTATCAATTTTTACGTTCGAATGAGGGTTAGACCGAGGTATGGAGCTTGAATTTGGAGGAAAGCATTCCTGCACTCTTCATGGTAGCTCTTCACTGGGCAAAAATATTCATTCCCTTATTGTGTGGTGAGTATTTTGTGAAGGTTTTTATTGAGAATGATTAATTTTTTTTTTTTTTAAGGGGTAGCATGGCACAAATTGGTTAGACTACTTAGGGTATGAATTTGAACAGTTCTTTACTTCTTCTCTTTGTTAAATATCTTCCTTACTTAACATAATTTTTTTGTGGGCATGAGTTGTAGGTTTAGGCTGTACTCACTACTACATGAAGGGCACTTTTAAGACATTTTTCTAAGGCAAAATAAATCTTTTGTCTTAAAATGTCAATTTTTATTTTAGTCATTTTAAATTAAAATTTAATATCAATTAAATTGTCTTAAATATAAAATATAAGACAAAAAGAGTTTGAGACAAAAAAATGTTTTAAGACAAATCTTTAAGACAAAATATTTTAAGACATCTTTATATTTAAGAAAAAAACAGTTTGAAAAAAAAATATTTTGAGACAAAAACAATTTAAGACAAAAAATTTTTGAGACAAAACTTTATATTTAAGACAAAAACAACTTGAGACAAAAATATTTTAAGACGAAACTTTATATTAAGACAATGGCCACTTAATACGATGCAAATTGAGACGAAATTCATTTAAGACAATTAACAATTAAGACAAAACCATATGAATTGAAGACAATATTATCAAACATGACTTGCAAAATTGAGTTTGATAGAGTCTGCCAGTGTGCAGGCTACTACTGTCTCGTGCCTATATCGAGGTTGCTATTTCACTTATCATTCACGTTATCTTATATAAAGACAACAATTTGTTGGGCTCTTTGTTTTGGTGGGGTAGCTGTCTCTAAAGAACGTGACAACTTTTCCTCGCAAGATTTCCTAGACATCAATTCCTCTTATGTCCCTTCGATCTCTATTTATACTATTAGAAACAACTTGTATGTCATTGCATACGATAGTACTATAGAAAGGGGGATTTTAAGACAAAATAAATATTTTCTCTTAAAATTTTTGATACGAGACGCTAGTAAAAAACGAAAAAGTAAAGAATTAGGGGTTTGTCTTTATGTTGTTGATGGGTTCTTCAAGAAGCACAGGGATGGATGCCGAAAAAAACTGATGGGATTTCAGGCAATGGAGGCAGACAATAGAGGTGCTTGGTGAGAGTAGCGACGAAGGCACTTTCACTGAACATGGATAGGCAGTAACATAGTTGGAGTAATTTTAAGGGTCTCCATCGATAGTGTTTAAATTTGTGTTTTTTTGACTATTTCATATCTTTTGAATACTACATCTATTGGTTGTTGTTATCAGTACATTGTTTTGCTAAAACTTCTGACAATCATCAACAACATGGATTAGATTCACTTAAAGGATGGTGTGGACAAATTACAGAATATCTGCTGGTAGATAATATGCCTACTTCAAAATATCTATGACAACTTTTGCGAGAAGCAGACGTCGAGGATAAAATATAGGATAATTGTGGAAGCATTAGTCACAAAATTCAAAAGGGCAGTAATTTTGGCTGTAAGTGTGGAGGTAGATGGATTAAATGTAGCATGTATTGATGCAATTACTAGTTTTGTTTGGTGCAATGCGTTTAAGCATAATTATCTAAGACATATTCCGTTTTTATCCTGATTTTGAATGATATCAGAGATCTTTATTGGTTCTTTTGTTTCAAGGTGCACTAACAACAAATTATTTTCCACTCTAGTTATTGGTATACTCTATGGTCTATCTGAGACTCACTAGCTTGGTGTTTACATTCTCTTTCTTCTAAACCTTTACTCTTGTGGATCTTCTTGCTCCTTCGGTAGTTTGGGAATGGTCAATCACGTGATTTTCGAGGATATTAGATGCTACTTGTTGTTCTTCTCTATGGTCTATCTGAGACACATTGGCTGGATGTTTTACATGGTATTTTTTCTGAACCTTTTCTCCTATGGATGTTCCTTCTCCTCTCTCAGTTGAGATTGGTTGATATGAATATTTTCGAGGATCTTTACTACTATGTAAGTGCATTAATTTTGATTGGTGGAGTTGGTAACATATTTCAATTTTGAATTTGACCACGAAGGAGTCTCTTGGTGTCATTTATTATATGAGGGACAATCCATTAATGGTTTGCACTGTCATTGAAGATATTTCTCGATTGTGTGCTTGATTATATTTTAAGAAGGAAATTGGTTGATGGTGATTGACCAGTCTATTTTATTTGAAGGGTTTTCCTAGTGGATTGAGCTAGTGACAACCTACATCGAGTGGTGTAAATTATTGATAAGTGACATTAATTTACCTTGTCTACATATTTTATCGAGGTTTTTTCACACAGTACTACATAAGTTATTTTTTATTAATGCTCTGCACCTTGATGCATACATAGGCAAAATTGCAGAATGTCGGTGGTGTCCATTGTACAATAGGCATTTACATATAAAGGTATGATTTCACTTGATACTGAAGGAAACCGGGGCGATGATGTGCCATTACTCGATGTGTTGGTACATGCGACTATTAAGGCAGAGAGTCGTGGCTGCCCCAAGTCAGGAGTCTATTCATTTTGGAAATATCCTGTACATGCAAATATAAACATGGATTCGAATGTTTTTGTATCCCCACTGGTTATTGAAACCAATGTCGTAAACCATAGAAAATGTTTTTCCATCATTGTGGAAAAAGAAGGAAGTTAATCAAGGTTGATCTCGATTATCAGAAACTCATTTTGATTCCAATGTTTTTTGGGACCGGGTGGTAGGATTACAACAATGATATTTGGTGGGTAAGTGGTTTTATCCATGAATTGATGGCTCTCAGATGGCATCCTAGGTTAAATAACATTGGGATGCTATTCTTAAGTACTTTCTTCTTTTCAAAATTTTATACAATCAATAGTTATGCTTCCACTTTATTAATGATGGAAATGCTAGGAAGATTTTGGTATCATATTGGGTTCATGGTTCTGGTTTTCTCTTTTTAAATTACTAACTTGTGGGATTTTATCCATACTTAGAATTGCCACGAAAGAAATTGGTTTCAAGTTAAACTACCTGGTTTACCACTTGTATTTTGGTCATGTCTGTTAGGGTCATACATTTTATTTTCAAATGTTTTTCCTTATCCTTTAATTTCAGTTTTGAGTAGTTGGGCCTATGAATATTGGTGTTGTCATAGCCTCTAGATTATTGTATGACATATTTGAGTTTCCTACGTGAAGGGTTCATTCAATTTCTCAATGAGTGTCAAGTTAATGGGATACATGGTCTCACATGTTTTTGTCATGTCAAGTCAAATGGGGTTTAGTCATTTGTCTATCAAAATTGTCTAAATTGAGCTCATTTGCAGTCACAGTTCTTATGGTTACAAGGTATGGTCATTTCGAACATCCTACAATCTTATCCCTCATTCTTATTTACCTTATGCTTATCCATTTCACCTCCTATTTACCCATTTACCCATTTACCTTCCATTCACCCCCCTTCATATAAATTTACATCCGACACCCTTCCCATATACCATTAACCTGTCATCATATTACATTCATTTTATTCCCATGTTTCATTCTAAACCATTTCCTATATTAACATGACCATTTCCCATACTCATATCATATAACCCTCATGCATAATACCCCACATATAAAACTCCCATACCAAAGGGATATCATACCCCTTATACTTAATCATTACCTATGTTGTGATTCACATGCCAAGTGAGGTGGAGCGCTCCAAAACATCTCGTCAAAGCATCACAATGCCACTTAGATTAGATTGTTGCACATATTCTTTTTTTTACACCCTTTTGAAACGACAATATTGACCACATAAATGCAAATTATGGAAAAATGAGAGAGGTTGTCATTAAATATGGGCCAAAGTACAAAAAACTCTTCCATTTTTCACACGTGTCATAGATCAGGCGTTATGAATGCATATTTAAAGCTCTTTGTTTGTAGTTTGTAAACTTCCTGTTTTGAGCCATGGTTTTGTAGAGGATTTTTTGAGAATATGGGAAAGGATGTGGAGAAACAAATATTTTTTTCTTCCCAACACTATCATATAAAATAACCTCATTCAGTTTTGAAAAATATGTTACGATTTGGGAGGTATACCCAAAACAAAGTGTGCTACGGAGGTGTTGCACAACCCTTGCCTATTGAGTCTCACACATGTTTTGGAGCTGTCAGCTGTGAGAGAATTGAGAGACCATCTTTCTTTACACCTGGATGCCATCTCAGCCCAGATTTCATCGAACAAGTGTCAGCCATAAAGGAAATATGACTTTGTGCTACCCAGTTGCTGCACAGAGCTATTATTTCACTAGCAGAATTTCTATAATTTTCTGTTGTTTCTATTTTTTTTACTGTAAACATTCTATTTAAATAAATATTTACCTACCCCCAACAGAATGAAATAGTTACAAAAATCCTGTTCTCTATGGGTTTATAATTGTCAAATCTCTAGTTTCTTTAAGTGAGGGATTCCCCCTCCAGTTGGGAAAGACCAGTACCTTGAACATAAGTGGTTAGTGGTTACCTTATTGAGTATATTTCCACGCTAGTAGATATCAGGGAGTGCTAACATATTGGCATTGTTGCCGGGGACCGAAAAATCACATTTGACCTAGGTATGAATGGAAAATATCAAATAGAATTGTTGATGGTGAACAATAGTTGTACATCTGAATGTTGAATCATTGACATAGTGGCTTCGAGTTCAAAGGATTTGGAAGATTGAAATTTCACGGTGACTCCATTGGTAAAAGGTCATTAAGTTTGGTTGACTATGTTCAATATCGGTTCAAAAACAAATTACAGGTATGCACCTATGAATAGATGTCATTTTCCTAGTTTTTTGAATCCCATGCCTACTTTTGATTGGTCAAATTACCTCCTAATATTTAGAGATGGAAAGGGAGAAGATGCTGCTCTACATCTGGTTAAATTTCATATCCATGCACGCAAGTTAAAGGTTCAATTTCACAAAGACCAATTATGGAAAACTGAGAGAGGTTGTTCTTTAAGATGGGCCAAAGTACAAAAACCACTTCCAGGTTTCACACAGGTGTAACAAATGAGGCGTTATGAATGCATATTTAAAGATAATTTTTCATAGTTTATAAATTTCTTATTTTGAGCCATGGTTTTGCAAAGAATTTTGTGATAATAGGGGGAAGGATTTGGAGAAACAGGGAGAGGTATTTCTTTGCAACACTATCATATAAAATAACCTCCTTCAATTTTGAAAAATATGTTATGGCTTGGGAGATATACCCAAAACCATGTGTGTTGCACAGGTGCTATACAACCCTTTCCTACTTAGTCTCACTCATGTTTTGGAGTTGCAAGCTTTCAGAGATTTGAGAGGTTAGCTTGCTTTACACTTGGATGCCATCTCAACCTAGCTTTCATCGAACATGTGTCAACCATAAAGGAAAGGTGAATTTTTGCTACCTAGTCACTGCGCAGAGTTGTTAGTTCACTAGCAACATTTCTATGATTTTATGTTGTTTCTGTTTTCTTTATTGTAAACATTTTGTTTAGATAAATTTTTACCTATCCAAAACAGAATTAATTGTGAAATAGTTACAACAACCCTAGTCTCTGTGGGTTTATAATTGTCAAATATCTAGTTTCGTTTTAGTGAGGGAGCCCCCTTGAGTCAGCAAAGACAAGCACCTCGAAAAAAAGTGGTTAGTGGTTACCTTCTTGAGTCTATTTACAACCTATTAGATGTCTGGGAGTGTTAACATATTGGCGCCGTTTCCGTGGAACAAATGGTCACATTTTCCTCTGGCATGAACGACAAATATCAAATCTAATTGTTGATGGTGAACAACAGTTGGAGATTCGAATGTTGAATCATTGACATGTCAACTCATAAGTTAGTTTCAACCCTTTGGGTTATGGAATCATTACAAAATATTGTGCTTACATTGACTGCACCATAGTATAATAAGGGAAAAGGACTGGATGATTGGGAGAAAGTGGAGTTACAAGAAACATAATTCTTATCGAAAGGCATCAACACAAGAAGATATGTTTCTCATGATCCTAGAAAGAGTAATGGATTCAAACCATTACATTCGAATTAATTCGAATTGAATTTGAGTTAGAAATGGCTGTGTAAGTTCCATCGCTTACCCTGAACTTAGAAAAATTAACGAACAGGTTGGTCGTTAAAATACATAGAAATTATAAGTTAAGGCATGCATACTGATTGGTATAAAATGCAGAGAACTATTCAACATAAATTACTAACCCAGTAAATTAGAGCGCATAAAAATACACATATTCTGGTATTGCAACCATAGGGAAACTACACAAGTTCAATATCATACCTAATCTATATATGAAAAATGCTATTGATAAAGAGAACTATATATGAAAAACCTAATTGATAAAGAGAAATGTAAAATATAACAGTAAAATGCATGAAAAAGCCAACATCTATAATATCCCGTCTTAATTTCATTAGAAATTTAAAAATAGTTATAATTAACAAAAGCCACAGACAAACTAAATTGTCAACACCCTCAAGGGGTTATCCAAAGTTAACAAAAAGTTCACGGTAAGTGCCAACCAACATATCTCTAATAAATTTAATATTACAATAGTTCCCCATTCATAAAGGTTCAAGGTGTGCCATCTTGTGCACAATCTTTTGCGTCCCAGTATCACAGGAGTACACCCAACTCCTGAGAAATGCTAAGGCACCAAGAACTTAGACTAGAGGTCTCATATTGGGAGCAATAATTTTCCCTTCACCTCAAAAAATGTAGAATCATATAGTAGCCACAGGACAGACTAGTAGTCATGAGACCAACCTCGAGAGTAGGTACTAAGGGTTAATCGTGTGTAGTAGGAAGAAACCAAATGGGAATTTTCGCACGAGGTATTCCGGAGGGTACCTGCGTACGTAAAAACAACAAAGAACCAAACTTAGAGACGAATAATAAGAGGAATAGTAAGGAAATTATTACATTATGTGTTGGGAAATTGGGTAAAATCCTGTTATCTATAAGATGTTGGCGATAGCCTTCTTCTCCTCACATCCTCTGTAAAAATATATGAAACCCTTAGTGCAGATAACACAAAACAAAATAAAAATGGAAATACAAAAGGTAAATTTACTAATGAGAATTCCTACTATAGCTCAGAGGGTTTGTGGAAGGGTTTTCTTGGTTAATGTAGAGACTCTACCTTGTATAGTCCATAACCCTTTGAGTCACTACACTTGGAGGCATTAAGGAAGTCATCTAGAGGCCACAATATCCACCAGAGAGGCAAGGGAAAACCTTTGAAAAGTCTGAGGGATGAGTAATACGCCCTTACCGAGGCACAATGAAGGTTTTTCGGTTCCTTGAAGAGGAAAATAGTACACATTGCATTCAGGGTGAAAGTGACCCCAAGGGAGAACCTAAAAAAGAGTATATCACATATATACTTAATTAAATCGCTAAGAACAGATGATCGAGCACAGGGAATAGGTAAACTAAGTGTTACAAAACATATGCAAGTGACCTCGTGAGATTTATCAGAGATTACCTAAGTATCAAATGATAGTGTAAGGTTGGTGGATTCAACTGCAAAGATGTAAGAATACCATAATGATCATAACAAACTTAGATGTTTAGTGGTGTCAACCATACCAAATCTGATAACTAGAGAGAGAACCTTGAAGAATACATATGAAAAATACCCACCAAAAAACATGATATTTAAACCCTATAAATCAATTCTAGCTGAGGGTTTGACATAGGAACGTGACGAAGAAATGAAGTGGTAAAAAAAAATGAATGGATTTAAATGGATGGGAGACTAGGGTTTAGAGAAATTTGTTAACGACCATATAATCTTCCTCGGTCCATCTACACCCTCCATTGCATCTGAAAAGCCATGTGACTTTGAGGTACCTTGGGTGGTAGAGGAACAATTGGAAATAGATTAACAAAGGTAGGGAGGTTGTACATGGTCCTCCAGAGCTTGGATGCGATAGAGTGATAGATGGGATATACTGTCCAGGAGAGGATTCCAGAAGATGGGTGTAAACGTTAACCTATGTTGTGCAGAAAGAAGGAGTGCACATTTATATTATGATCCATTGGGGATAGAAATTAATGCGTGAGTAAATATAACTGATGTAATACCTATAATCTATGCATACTTGTGCCTAAACCTCATATGCATTGGGTCGAATTCATGTTGGAGAAAAATGTATTTATGGAGTTATTAATGGCCAGGCCATTACCCTATTATTTGACTGAATATATATATATATATATATATATTGAAGAAATTTTAATAATGGAGTTGAGTTTGGCTCTTTTCATCTTCTGCGGCTCGCCTTCTGCGGTGAGGTCCTCCTTGGGCCTCACATGTGATTTATTTGGTGTCTGTGGTGGGGGGGTAGTTTTCCTTTTAGGGTCGAGTTCTCCTTTACCATTCTTCCCTCTCCCCTAAATCTTTTATCTCCACTTGTAACTTCCATATCAGCTTGCTTTTGCGGTGCTCAATTCAGCTTGCTCTTGCGGTGCTCGTATCTTTCATGATGTCCGATGATGAATTGGAATCCTACAGTCCAGAGACCGATATTGTTCTACCTGGACAATTCGAAATTATACGGCGCACATCTCAATCTATTATAGCCCCGATCCCTCAGCTTAACGATGTTAATCCATTTGCCATCTGCGACGTTGATGAACCAACCTCCAGCCCTCTGGTTGCCAAATCCTCTGGAGTTGATGCCACGGTCCAAACTGCCCCTCCTCTGTCTGCACATCATTGGAAAGGTATTAGGAAGAAAGCTACGGAAGCTAAGTTGGTGGTTGGTATTGACATTGCCATCCCTGAAATTCCAGCCTATTTAGATAAAGCCCTGGTTGGTCGATTCTGTGGAAGGAGGGCCACTAAGGAAGCCATTCAAAATTGGATGGAAGAAAAATGGAAACCGGTGCTTGGAAACATTCCTGAATTTCACCAATTGTCTTGAGGATGGCTCTTATTCAAGGTTATTTCTATTGCTGACAGAATTAAACTTACTGATCGTGCATGGAGTTGGGGGCCAGCTGGTTTGATATTACATAATTGGGAAGTCAGCTTCAATGTAGAACATTCTCCGTAGCATCTACAGAAAGTCTGGGTTATTCTTCCTAGCTTACCGCAGTTGTTTTGGCAATAAAATATCCTCGAAGCCATTGGAAATAAGCTGGGCTCCTTTATCGCCCTTGAAGACGGTTGGGAAGAGAATTTTGATAGAAGATGTGCCAAAATCCAAGTTGAACTTGATGTTAGAGATGGCCTCTTCGAAGGCATTATACTGGAAATGAATGGCAGTTCATGGTCTCAAAAACTCGACTACTGGAAGCTCCATTTTAGATGTTTCTTTTGTCGACATGTCGGGCATCTGGCTCAATATTGCACAGAGCCGGATTCTTCGCATCCTCGTTACAAAATAATCTGGAGGAAAAAATAAAATATGGTTCGTCCCTCATCCTCTAATGCTCGGGATGAAAACATGGCCAATTAGATCCAGCCTGATCCCTCCTCTCATCCCATCCCTTGATCAGAGCTAAAGAAAGCAGAGGCAAAAGTTTCTTCTTCCTCTCCAGGTTTTCCCCATTATGACTCCTCTCTCCCTCCTTTAACTGAATCTCTGGTTCACACTGATCAGTCTCTCTGTCATTCTGAGGCTCCCCCTCCCTCAATTCTCCCTCCTGTTGCCCCTCTTCCTCGCCCTCAAGCTCTTTCCTCTCCCCCTCATGCTCCTGTCCCTTTCCCCTGCCCTCGTCTTTCTCCTTGCTCTTACACTGCAAAGCTTCGCTCTCGGTCCTCTTCTCGGATTAGCCCTGATCCCTCCATTAAAGGGGGTATTGCATTGGACTCTATCCCCAAAATTTCCCTCGGAAGGAAGTCTGCTTTATCAAAAGCCAAGAACCAGGCTACCTTGGATGTAAGATCTGGCAAACAAAAAACAATTTCGCGGGTTCTTAGAGTAGATAGTGCCCTTGTCAAGGGCCCCAAATGATTTTCCTCTACTTCAATGTCAGGGGTCTTGGGGGTTCCCCATCTTAGCTAGCCCTCAAAAGGCTATTTCACACAATCAATCCTGATATCATTTTTATTCAGAAGACTAAGGTGTCCAGTCTTTGTGCTCATGACATTTTATCCAAATGGATTTGCAATTGGTATTTGTTCTCCATTAGTACTTTTGGGACTACTAGCAGCATTACTACTACCATCAAGCCTTCCATCTTTGTCATCTCCTTGAGCGCTCCTCTTTTATCAAAACCACCATCACAAATCCTCTTTCAGTCAATCCCCTCACCCTTTACAATGTTTATGGGCCTTGTCATGATAAATGTCCCTTTCAGACTGATTTTTTTGTTCTTCTGAGCTAAACTCATCTCTTCCCCTGATTATCGGCGGTGACCTTAACTTCACGATGTCTTTGGACGAAATTTGGGGTCCATCTGCCAGACCTGATCCCCTCGGGCCTCTCTTAACCTCTTCATGTGATCGTTTTAGGTTGGTCAATGTACACCCTGCTAAAATCGAACCTACTTGGCGAAACAATCGAGCTTCTCTAGAGGCCATCACCAAACATCTTGATCAATTTTTAATTTGTGAATCCTTATTAAACTCTCAATTTCGAGTTCAGTCTCATGTTGAGTCTGGTGGCATTTTGGATCATCGAATGATTGTGTTATCGATGGTAATTCCCGACTCTAAACCTCCTGCACCATTAAAATTCAACTCGACATGGCTAATGGAAGAAGACTATAAATCTCTGGTTATTTCCTCTTGGTCCCATTTGAAGCCTTCCCTGTCTCGATCATATATGTAGATGTGGGCTGATAATATCAAAAAAATTAAAAAAGTGACTAAGGATTGGGCTGGGGCTTATGTGGCCAAGCAGAAGGCTCTCTTAAAATCTATTGAAGCTGACATTACATCCCTTTACAATCAGAATAATTTTGGTATTTTAAACGATTCTGAACTGAAGTCCCTAAAATCCCTGGAGTTAAAAATCCACTAACTCCTTTTAAAAGAAGAACAACTTTGGTGCCTCAAGAGTAGAGCCATCTGGATTAAATATGGGGATAATAATACAAAATTATTTCATCATTATGCTGCTCATAGAAGAAACCTTAATACCATTGTTGAAATTAAATCTGAGAATGGTGATTTGGTTCTTTCTTTTGAAGATAAAGCAAAGGCAAGGGTTCAGCACTTCAAAAAAGCCTTTACTGCCCCTAATGGGCGCCCCATTCAAGAAATCCTTCAAGTACTGCAATTGTTTCCTCATTTAATAACTGATGATATGAACTCATATCTCTCAAAGGATGTAACCAAAGCAGAGCTCGAATCCATCCTAAAAAGTTTTCAGAAAGGTAAATTCCCAGGTCCATATGGCCTTACTATCGAATTATTTCTAGGATTCTATGATTTAATCAAGGAGGACCTGTTATTGGTAGTAAAGGAATCTAAACAATCTAGGAAAGTGCTAGGCTCCCTCAACTCTACATTCATTTCATTAATTCCAAAATCCTCCGACCCTAAGGATTTCAATGATTTTTGTCCTATTTCTTGTTGCAATATGGTCTACAAGATTATTGCCAAAATCATTGCTCAAAGATTAAACCCCACCCTTAGTAGCATCATCACTGAAGAACAATTCTATTTTTTGAAAAATAGACAAATCCATGATGCAGTTTCTTTGGCCCAAGAATCCCTTCATTTGGTTCATCTGAAAAAAGTTCCATCTTTCTCCCTCAAGCTGGATCTCTCAAAAGCCTTCAATAGAGTTAATTGGAATTTTCTCAGACTTCTGCTCATTCATATTAGAATGAATCTAAATATAGTAGAATGGAAAATGGGGTGCATACAATCAACCTCTTTTTCTGTTCTGATAAATGACTCCCCTTCTGGTTTTTTCCGCTCTTCTAGAGGGCTTAGACAGGGATTCCCCCTCTCCCCTTTCCTGTTTCTCCTGATAGCAGACGGTCTTAGTCGCTTATACAAAAGTTCCATCTCCTCTGGAAGGCTTAAAGGAGTCCACATTGCAGGCCTTGAATCCCTATTCCATATCCTCTTCATTGATGATTTTATGCTTTTTTGTCATGCATCCATTGAGAATGCAAGGGTTGTCTGGGATATCCTTTCTTTATTTCAGAATGCTTCTGGGATGATGATAAACATGAATAAATATCTTCTGATTCATAATCCAATGCCCGCAAACATTCTCTCCCATATTAAGATATCCCTCCCCTTCCCTACCAGTGCTTGGGATTCTGGTTTCAAATATTTTTGATTCTTTCTAAATCCCAACTCATATTGTTTCAAAGATTGGATTTGGCTTATCAGAAGGTTGACAAATGCATATCCCTCTAGACTTACTGGTTTCTCTCCTGGGGAGGCTATTTGGTCCTTCTCAAATCAGTGCTCCAAAGCATCCTGGTGTATTAGGCTGCCATTGCTTCAATCCTATTAGGAATCTTACACAAAATAAGAAAGAAATTCTTCTCTTTTCTCTGGACAACTAGTAAGAAAACTGAAGGCATCCCGCTGGTTAAATGGTCTTCCTTGGCTAGGCCCAAAGAATTTGGAGGTTGGGGTATAAAAAAACTCCCTATATTTTGTCAATCCCTTGCTGCAAAGTCTCTTTGGAGGCTTACAGAAAACCTGGGCTCTCTATGGTATCGTATTATCAACGCTAAATATTTCCCAGGTCAATCCATCATCTCATGGTTTTGGAATCCATCCAAATCCTTCAAGAATTCCTCCATTGGTTGGAAATATATGGTCTCTACTTTCCCTTTCATCGGCCAATGGACCGCATGGATCATTGGGAATGGAATTTCCATCCGCATCGGGATTGACCCTTGGATCGGGGTGGGTGAAAAATATAAACTTTCTTCCTGCTTAAGATCTCTTCTCTCTGAAAATTACGTTTTTTCTATAGCAGATGCAGCTGTTTCAATGCCTCAAGCTTGGGGATTATCTGGATGGAAAAGCGCTCTTTCTCTTGGTTTACTTCCCCCTCTTGCAAATTAATGGTCCTCATTCACCTCCCTGCTTGTTTCCAACTTCATTCATTTGAATCAGGACATCCAAGACACGTTGGTATGGTCCAAAAATTCCTCAATTGGCATTTATACTGCAAAGCTTGGCTATAAAGCTATAATGGTAGATTCATCCCTTGCCGATGCAATTTTTTGGTCCCTCCCACTTTGGAAATCTCTTGGCCCAGTAAAAGCCAAATTAATATTGTGGCTAGCTTTAAAGAATCGTTTACTGTCTTGGGACAACCTTCAGCGTACGGACTAGGAGGGCCCCAATCGGTGTAGCCTCTATGGTCGATCAGCTGAATATATCTCGCACCTTTTTTTCTCCTGCAATTATGCAGATTCAGTCTGGATCAAATCAACGTCCAACATCGATGCCCCTCATATGTCTTCGATTGACTCTTTGGATGCAAGGATAAATCAATGGTGGAAGGAGCCTGAGGTTAAATCTTTCTCTGCATTTCCCGCTTTGTTCACTTATGGCATTTGGTGGGCTCGAAATTTGGCAATTTTCAGTGATAAACTTGTCCCTGAAGAGTTAACTGCTGCTCTCATTGTGCAATGGGCTTTCGAACACAAGTGCCCACCAAAATCTTCCAAATTGTGATCAATTGTTCCTCCAGTAATTGACACAAAGCAAGCATGGGCCTTTTTTGATGGAGCAAGTCAAGGATCCCCTCCTCTAACAGGCGCATGGGCCATTCTTCATGTTTCGCTTCTTGTAAGTTCCACATCCTTTTTGCTCTGGGCCATGGTTCTAACAGTAAGACAGAGCTTGAAGCTCTCTAGGCTGTTTTACATGTGGCGCGATCCAAAAATATATCTTCATTACAATGTTTTGGAGACTCCAAAATGGTTATCGATTGGGCCTCTCACATATCTCACATTCTTGCTCCACAACTTCGGGGCCTTCTCAGAACCATTCAGTGTTTAGCTCTTGATTTTACTCATCTTTCTTTTAATCATGTGTATCGGGAATTAAACACCAAAGCTGATGACCTCTCCAAATCAGCCCTCACCCTCCCTCCAGGCACTCTGAAAATCCTGGATTTTTCTGCAAATACAGAAGAGATCCATCTATTCTAATCACAAAAGATCCAGGTTTTCAAATCTTGGTCCTTAGATGTTTCAGTAATCAGCTGCCCGATTCAAAATAAATTGGATTAAAAAAAAAAAAAGATCATTGATGCATCAATTTTTGAATGCACCCACAATTCCAAAGGAAGCAATCGACAACCACGTTCTTCGAATTTTTTGAGCTCCAAATATCAGTTTACAGATTCATAATCCATTGGATTTAAAACAAGATCATTGATGCATCATTTTTTGATTGCATCCATAGTCTCGAAGGAAGCAATCGACAACCATGTTCTTCAAAATTTGTCAACTCCAAATATCAGATTACAGATTCCCTTAAGTCAGCAACAAAAAATATTCAGCTTCTATCCAGGTGCAATATGTATAGGTATACAAATCTCAATTGAGACTGAATACAACTCAAGGAGAAATTTAATAGCCCTCTTAAGGTTAGCCCTCTCTTGGGTTGGTGCATTATTTATAATAAAATAAAATATATTTTTCACGGGAATATATATATATATATATATATATATATATATATATATATATATATATATATATATATATATATATATATATATATATATATATATATATACTATATATATATATTAAGGTAAGTGGAGAGTAAAATTTTAATGGTCCTAGACTAGAAAAATAAAAACCTAGACCATGACCATGCTTAAACCACCATGCGAAGGGGTAAAGGTGAAGGGAGTAGTATTCTATAAGACAACAATGTCAAGCCCATATATAGTAAGGGAAATCCCTGCACCATTGTATCCATTGCAACCAAATAAAATTAGTGATAATGTAGAGACATGGAAAGGTAGAGGTAGCTATAAGCAGGTTCTTTGTGCACCCAACCCTCTACCATTTGCATGGATTTTTTTTTTGTTCATGACAATTAGTCATGGGGTTTAATATTGATCTCTTAGGTTTATAATGTTTATCCCTTGGGTTTATTAATATGTTTGGTTTAAAATAATAACAATCCCTACAGTTTGTTAATCCCTTCAATTTATAATAATCATAATAGTATGGGTTTATTAATCCCTTGGGTTTAAAATATTAATTCCTAGGTTTTGTTAATTCCTTGTGTTTTTAATATTAATCCCTTTGGTTTGTTGACCCCTTTGGTTTATAACATCTATCCCTTGGGTTCTCTGGATGCAGATGTTTAATGAGCGGAATGGGATGTGGCACCTTGTGCACTTCCCAATGGCGTTTACATGGGCAGCCAATATGGCTCCCAGTACCGGCATTAATGACATTCATAACTCACCACCTTGTGCGACTGTTAATTCTCTCAGTCTGCTCACCATGTATTTGTTTATGGCGGTTCTCTGGGCTGTGGAGCACATTCGTGACAGTTTGAATGGCATGGCAGACTGGAATGGTTTTCCTTCTCCCCTACAAGGGATTTGATCTCCAGGGTATGCAGATGCCAGTGTGAGAACGAACACTGTGTGGCGTTGTTCTTTGGTTGATTGCTTCGAACCTGATCCGGAGTTTCATTTCTCTCACAGTCCTTGGTGCAGGGTCAATTCTCCCTCTGGTGGTGGTCTCAATTATCTTTTTCTGGCTCCTTCCGCTTATCCCTGTGGTGCCCCGTCGCTACACTACCCCCCTGCTCCTCCTGTCTGCCTTTCCGGGCCTGGTCCTCCTCGTCAAGCGCTTGTCACCATGCCCCATCTCCGCGAACGCATGAGGTGTAGGCGTGGACCCAGTCGAGGTCATTCCTATCAACGTCGCCCTCCTTTGAGCCATGGCTCTGTCTCTACCTCGATAGAGGAAGATGGAGCTCAAGCTATTGCCTCTTGTGTTGCTTCTGTCGATGCTCCCGACCCCCCTCCCTTAACTCGTGAGTCCCCCTGCACTTCTCCCCCTCCTGTCTCTCCTCACCCCGCTCGTCCCTCCATTCGGCAAACCTCCCAGTGAGCTGATCTCCGGTTTGATTGCACTTCGAACATCTCCACCCTCACTGCTTTTATTACTGTAACTCTTCGTGAAGAAATCCTGAATCTGGCTTCGCCCTGTTCTGTCAATCCTCTCTCCCCTCCGAGCTCTGGCTTACCCAGTGCGGCTCCAGCTACTTCCGCACCCCCTTCTCAGAACGAGCATTGCATGGAGATGGTACGCACCGGCTGGGAGAGCGCTCTCTACGATGGGCAAGAGGACAACAGTGATGCTTTTGCCTGCAGAATCATCGAGGAACCTCCCTCTCCAACACATGATTAGCCTCTGCAAAGCTATACAGGTTTTTTTGCTCAGTCACTATAGGAATCTTAGGCTATCTCGCTTTACTGCTCAGCTGGAAAAGTAGCTTTCTAATTTCAGTATTTATTCTCATGTTTGTTCGGCTTGTATAAACTTAAAACCGGTTTCCCTCTCAAGGGCGGTTCAGACTTTTTGGTTAAAAGGACTGGTTTCCCATCCTGGGCAGTCCATAAACTCTTTGACTAGCTTGTTTATCAAGCCTAGTGCTCAGGCTCACCAAGCTGACACTGTGGCAGTTTTGTACCAGTAATTTTATACATAATAGAATTAGTCATACTTCTAAAAAAAAAAACATCTATCCCTTGGGTTTATTAATTCTTTTTGTTTATAAATTAATTCCTTTTTCTTATAATATTAATGTTAGGTTTATAATTTAATCCCTCGGAGTTATAATATTAATAATCCCTTCGATTTATTAATCCCTTCAGTTTAAATATTAATTCCTCGGCTTTATTAATTCTTTCAGTTTTAGTAATATTTCACTGGATTTATTGATCCCTTGGGTTTATAATATTAATAATTGGTTTGGTTCATAATACTGATCCCTTGGGTTTATTAATCTCAAGAGATTATAAGATTAATCCATTGGGTTTATAAGATTAATACCTTGTGTTTATAATATTCATTGCATGGGTTTATAATATTAATAATCCATTGGGTTTATTAATCCTCTGGGTTTATAAAATTGATCCCTCGGGTTTATAATATTAATAATCCATTTCGTTTCTTGTTCCATTGTGTTTATAATATTAATAGTCCCTTCGTTTATTATTCCATTGCGTTTATAAGACTAATCCCTTGGGTTTTCTAGTTCTTTATGTTGGTAATATTAATCCCTTGTGTTTTTAATATTGATCCCTTGGGTTTGTTGATCACTTAGGTTTACAATATTTATCCCTTGGGTTTATAATCTTACATTTTTGGGTTTATTAGTCCCTTGAGTTTATAATTTTAATAATTTTTTGGGTTCATAGTTTAATCCATTGGGCTTATAATTTAATCTCTTGGGTTTATTAATCCCTTTTGTTTATATGTTCACTTTACATACATTCATTATATATTATTCAATAGGGTTTAATTTTGTTATTTTGGGTTAAATATTTTTCCCATGTGTTTATAATCCATTCGATTTCCTGTATTAATATTTAGATTGGGGTTTATAATATTTATACCTTGGGTTTAATACTATTCCCTTGGGTTTTTAGTATTAATCTTTTTTTTTTTTATTCTCTTGGGTTTATAATGTCAATCCCTTGGGTTTATTAATTTAAGGGTTCTTATTCCTAGGGTATAAGATTATTCAAAGATTTTATAATATTAATCCTTGGCTTTAATATAAATCCCCTTGGTTTATAGTCATCATCAACCATGGTCGTATGTCACACTTTGATAAATATTTTATTAATATGAAAATCAACCATTTTTTGCATTGTGACAAAAATGATCTACATATAAAAATCATTCATGGTCAACCATGGTCAACTATGGCCCAACGTCTCACTATTACAAATATTGTCTCAATATGAAAGTAATCCATCTTCAATATTATTCATGGGGTTTATAATATTAATCCTTCAGTTTAATATAAATCCCCTTTCTTTATAATCATGTTCAACCATGATCCAATGTCAAATTTTGTGACAAATATTTTATTAATATGAAAATCAATCATGCTCCAAGGTTGCATTATGACAGATATTTTCTGCATATGAAAATCAGTCATGGTAAACCATGGTGCAATGTCGCATTGTCACAAATGTTTTCTCAATATTAAAATCAACCATGGTAAAAAATGATAGTTCTAGGGTTTACAATATTTACCATAGGGTTTCTATAACTTGGGTTTATAATATTAATCCCTTAGGTGTAATATTATTCCCTTGGGTTTATAATCTCTTGGGTTTTTAGTATTAATCCCTTGGGTTTATAAATACATTACATTCAAACAATGATTGTTTCAATACAGAATATTATTAATAGGATTTATAATATTAATCCTATGGTTTAATATAAATCCCTTGGGTTTATAATCATAGGTCAACCATGTTCCACTGTTACATTGTGACAAATATTGTCTCAATATGAAAATCAAGCATTGTCAACCATGGTTAACCATGGTCAAGCATGTTCCAACGTTGCATTGTGACAAAGATTATTTCATTATGAAAATTAACCATCTTCAACCATGTTCCAATGTCGCATTGTGAAAAATATTGTCTCAATATGAAAATGAGCCATTGCAAACTATGGTCAACCATGTTTTTTTAAGGTTTATAATATTTATCTTAAGGTTGAAAAAAGGTCTCTCAACGAAGGGGAAAAGAACAATGTTGCTTAGGGTTGCTGTAACCCTACAACAGAGTCGCTTGAGCTCCTCCCTATTCTCCCAGGGCCCTGATCTAACTCTGCTATGCTCTTCTATAGTCTAACTCTGACTTCTTCACATGGAAGCTCCTCTGGGAGGGGTGGGATCCTCCCCCCCTCCTATTATTCCACCCACTGACTCAACCAGTCTAGCCGCTTCTGCTTAAATTCCATCCCTTGACACAGAAGGAGTGCATGTAAACTCCAACGATGCACAAAACGACACGAAGGACTCCCAAACCGCATCATATGCACAGCCGAAAGTCTCCTCTGCTACATGCATTCTGATAACAGCAGACCATATCAAAATAGATCTTCCAGGACATCGAATCAATGGGCACATCTAGTACATCAAAGATAATGCTCTCATTGGCAAGTTTATAGGCCTCTGGATGACTGAAAAAGCGCTTCAGGGATGGATCGCCTCAAAATGGAAGCCCAAGGGACATGTTACATTGTAGTTGGGTCCAAAAGGATTCTTCACAGCCGCTTCAACTATTTGGAGGAAAAAAATCACATTTTCAATGGAGGCCCGTATTTTTTCAACTCAGCAGGCCTATATCTCCATGATTGGATTGAAGGATTCAACCCCAATAAGGAATATTTCAATTGGGCACCAGTCTGGATCTGCATGTATTCCTTACCCTTGGAATATTGGGATGAGGAACCCTCAAAGACATTGGGAATGGATTAGGGGAGTTTATCGATATCGTGGAAGAAACTAAGCTCAGACGATATACTTCATACGCGAGGATTTGTGTCTACATGCATCTAGCCAAAGCCCTCACTGACTCGGTAAGCCTCTTCCATGGCGACGTTGAATGGATTCAAACTATAGATTACGAACATGTTCCATTTCGATGCAGAAAGTGCCATGAACATGACCATATTTTTAGAGATTTCCCTTTCAATACCCCTCCTAAACTTACCCCTTCTTCGAAAATCACGGATGCAGAAGGCTTCACCAAAGTCTCCAGCTGGAAAAATCATACCAAAAATTCCTCTGCAATGCCCACTGCTCCTAACATTCCCTCCACCAACAACAAATTTGAAATCCTCACCACCCATGCATCCTCAGAAGGAGGCCCCTCACAACCTTATTCAGATAGACCAATCTCTGATACTCTTGACCCCAAACCCACACCTCTCTCTCCTTCAATACCACATGCATCCACCCCCCTGTCCAACAAGGATAAAGCTATTGTCATAAGAAGTTCTCATATGGAGATAGATGGAAATCTCCCCTCGGCCTCTCAAACAGATGAAACCAAAGAAGACAAGATTACGCCTACTTATATGGAAGAGGAACCTGAGAGTATTGATTTGGGTGATCTAGAAATTTTGGCCCTAGAGCTTGCTTGCCATCAAAAAGCTTACGACGAGATTCCCATCAGGAAAATTGATAGCCTTGAAGTCGTACTATTTCGTGCACAACAAAGCAACTCTTTAGGAGTTCAAGCGAACAACCACTGGGATGGAAAAAAGATAATCAAAGAGTCAAAGAAGAGAGGGCGCAAGATAGATCTGTAAAGAACAATCATAGTAGGAGAAATTCTTGTGGAATCTGGGAGGTATCCCAAGTTGACTAAGTTCTATGGGCCGATCCCCCAAAATTCCTAATGAAGCTAATCTTAAGGAATGTAAGAGGGCTAAACAACCCCTCCAAACACCGAATGATTAAAAATATGATTCAGCAATACAAGCCAACACTAGTCTTCCTCCAGGTGACCAAATGTAACAACAGTGCTCTGGATTCCATACTCACCAAGTCTTGGTTGGGTTGTAGATCAGTGGCGGTTGACGCCTCTGTAGCCTCAGGAGGGTTAGCCATAGTTTGGAACCCCCAATTATCTCACTGTCTCACTTTCATGCTTCCCACAATTTCATTCAGACCACCTTCCATTTGGTTGGATCCAATTCTCATGGGAAACTCACTAATGTTTAATTTCCCTAAGAGGGTCAAATCGCGAAGTTGGGAAACAGTTTTTGGCGGATGGTTAGAATTCGGGATAAATTTTTAATTTCTCGGCCGAGAAAAAATTCAACTAAATTTCTCGGCCGAGAGTTTTAATAACTCTCGTCCGAGAGATTTTAAATATTTCAGACGAGAGTTTGGTCGGGTTTAACATGAGTTAAAATTCTCTCGGATGAGAGTTATGCATTTTCTCGTCCGAGAGTTGTGGTCACAAAACTCTCGGGAAAGTTTTTCGGACGAGAGTTTTTCCAACTCTCGTCTAAGATTTGTGTCACAAAACTCTCGGAAAACTCTCGAACGAGAGTTGGAAAAACTCTCGGACGAGAGTTTTTCCAACTCTCGTCCGAGAACTTCTCCAACTCTCGTCCGAGAGCCATTTAACTTTTAAAAACCCATTTAATAGTGACACAATGAATACGTTTGGTTTTAATAATTGATGACAAAGACGCAAAGGATTTTTTATTTGAAATATGAACGCTGTATGGAGATTTGACACACATGAATTTTAATATGACAATGGTATACCCCTACGCATAAAATTGTGTAATTTGCCTTTGAGATCGATAGTCAAGTTTTAGTGTGTTGTGTTTTGATTTTCTGATCTAATCCATTAAACACAATTAGAAAATTCACTTATTGCTCCCAGTGTGTTGAAAAAAGTCAAGAGTAAGAAATACCCCTTGACAAGTGGAATAAAATCGTTAAACCAAAGAGAGAGGGAAGACAGGGATCAAAGATCTAATCCATTTTCAAATTATTTGGAAGCTAAAGGGACTTGGAGGAATCATCACTTGAGACGGATTTCCACAATATGTCATGACTAAGAAGTATGTTGAGCCCCTTAACATTGAAAAGTCTATAAGGTGTTCAAGAAAACCTATCATAGAAGGTTTAATCAGTTGGAGAGAAATGATCGAGACCATTGACATACCATCTC